>OX451738.1:313030124-313263175 GCA_948472305.1 Vicia faba | reverse complement strand
TAGGCATGTAATGAGAAATTCCTTTGTATGGTTTCAAATGGTCATGACATGAATAAAAATTGCATGGTAGCCAAATGACATAAATCTTGAATATAGTAACTTTTGATGTAAGAACTTGGTGATTTGTGAACCAAAGACATTGTATGAATTACCAATTTCCATTATTTCCAATTTTCAATCCAAATCCAAGTTTTCTTTCTTTTTCAATGACAAATTCAAACCACTTTGAAAATGACAGATGTCATCTTAGTTCAAAATTTAGTCCCTCAAGAAACTCCTCAAATAAAATTTTAATCCATATGAGAAGAATTCCTTGGTTTCACCCCTTAAACCTCTTGACACGCAATTGACTTGTAGAAGAATATAAAGCTTAATGCGACCTTAAAGCAAAAAATCTAGTTTCCTGGACCTTCAAAGGATGATCATTACAACCTCAAACCAACAAAAACTAATCCACCGCTTCTCAGTTTGAAGAACTAAAAACCACTGCTCTTAAAGTAACCTGAGAAAATCTCCAAAATCTTAATTCACAACTTCAGTGCCTGAAAAAATAGAAGAACCGGAAAGAAATAGACTCTACTGAATATAAACATCTCAAAACATTGTGAAACTTTGATATTGCACAATTGCTGAACTCTTGGACCTTAAGTGCCTTTATTCAATGAAATGCATGATATGCAAATGAACCAGTGAAGATGATGTAGATGAGATGCGAATTCTAAGCCAGACAAAAGTAAAAGGTAAGAAAAATTTGGGGTATGACAGTGTGATACAGTGGGAGAACTGACTTGTTGTTTTGCGTTTGTGTTTGCAAATGTTGCAGTTTAGCAAGAGTCGCCACAAACTTTTCTTTTATCTGAAAGGAAAGGTGAAAAAGCACAAGAAAGACCTTTAGAGATGTTTTCTTGAGTTCGGGGGGTAGATTATGAAAAGGGAAGGTATTAGCACCCTTTTCATCCATGGTTTTCCATGGGCTCTTAGTTACTTTCTAGATCACTTGCTTTTGTTTGAATGTGCTTGTGGTGTGGGTTTTGAAAGTATTTTGAAAATGTCTTTGTAATGGTTCTCGTCTCTATAAGAATGTGTACAAAGTGTTTGTTTGAAAAATTGTTCAAAGATGTGTTTGTAAAAATGTGTTTTTGAAAGTGATTTTTGAAAAGATATTTTGAAATGGTTCTCGTCTCTATAAGAATGCATACAAAATGTTTTATCTTTTGGAAAATGTTTTGAAATGAGAGTGTTGGTGTGTAAAAGTGTTTTTGTCGTGAGCAAGCGAGTAAATAGGAGCGAATCTACCTACTCGAAAGGTCTTAAACGTGCTTTTCCTTCTCCTTTAGACATGGCTATCTTACCATTGATTTGGTAAGAAGCTCCATCGTTGGATGTAAAGGGACGGACGTTGGGACGTTTGTATAGTCATAGAAGGAAACCTATGGGACGTTTTAGCTATATCGTTTTAGGGACTAGATCGTTTACCGAAGGCAACATTGAGGGTCATCGAGGGACTACGATCTTTTATCAAGGGTCTCTACTAAAACGCCCATGTTCGAGGGACATGACTATTTTTGCGATAGGCCATAAAGTGGGATTACCCTAAGGGTGTTAATGTGCAAGTGTGTTTAATTGCATGCATTTTAGTCTTGATTAGGGTGATCTATTTGTCGATCTCATATCTTGTCATACACACCCTAGTTGCTAATAATATATGACAGCAATAAAAGTGCTAGAAGTAAATATCCTACGCTATTACAATTATTAGGGGGGTGGGGGTACATATTTAGGAATGGGGGTTGCAAGTAAAATTAAATCTTAAGTTACTATTACAACCATATTGAAATGTATAACATAAGAAAGAAAGAAAAAAAGACTTGTTTTAAAAAGGGTTTTTGTCTTTAAAAAAATTAATTAGTAAAAGAAAAATATTTTTATGTCCTTTTTTGTGTTGGTAAAAAAAGTATTAACATTAAAATATAAAAAGGAAAACAAATGACAGATAGAAACAGCGTGCTGCTGCAAGCAAAATGTGATCGGTGGAAATAGAACTGACTGTTTTTTAAGCTGGTTCGCAAAATATCGCGGTAAGCAAGAGTCGCCACCGTCTTTTATATTCTCCAACATGGAAAGGACAAAAGTACAGCAAAATTCCTTTTCGAGATGTTTCTCGGTTCGGGAGGTAGATTATAGAAAGGGAAGGTGTTAGCACCCTTTCTATCCGTGGTTATCCACGGGCTCTTAGGTACTTGCTCTTATGTTTTCAAAAATTGTTTGCTTTTCAAGTGTGTGTGGGTTTTGAAAAAGTTTCATTTGAAAAATTTCTAAGTAACTCTTGTATCTGTCCTCAAGAGTGTATGAAATATTTGTTTGAAAACTTTTTGAAAGTGTCAGTGCGAAAAGTTGTTTTTTTGTTATTTTGAAAGAGAAAGTACCCAGGAGAATCTACCTACTCTAAGGAATTAGGCTGTGTAAGAGTCCTTTAGATAGTGCTATCCCACCATTGAGAGGTAGGTAGCATCGTCGTTGGAGGTATTCGGGTCAATTCGATTATGAGGGACATGTGTGGTCACCAAAGCAATAGTAGGACACCTTAGCGGTAACCCTAATATCCTAGATCCTTTTTTATCCGAGGCAACCGTTTCGAGGCAACTGGATCTTTAGACAGGAGGGCGACCTCTAAAACACCCTATACTTGACGACCACGTCGAGCCAACCAGTGAGGCGTACCCTAGGAGTGGCATGTGCATGTGTGTTGAATCCAGTTTATGTTTATCTTTGATCATGCATTTGTGAGCTAAGGATTGGTTTTATTTGTCATACAAGTCTTTCATGCATTTTAACAGTTAAGAGTGCAGAAAATAAAGTGCGGAAAGGTAAATCTATGCTATTACAAGGCGCGAGTCTATACATCGCCAAAAACAAAACCCGTTTGGAAAATAAATGCGAGAAAGGTAAAAGAAAGCGATAAAAGCCTAATTAACTATTACATCCTCGGAAACAGTTACATAAATATCATCAAAATAATAAAGCGCGAAAAGAAATTTAATCAGGACGTCCTTAGGGTTTTGACCCTTTTGAGAAATAAAGAAAGTAGTTTGTCCTTTTTTTTGCAATTAATCAAATATTAAACCTAAACCTAATTAATTAGTTAATTAAAAGAAAAGTTTTTTTGTGTTTTTTAAGTCTTTAATAAAAATAAAATAAAAGAAATTAAAAGTCAAAAGAAAAACCCTAATTCTAAATTGGTTTTATTTATTGTAAAAATAGTCAAAATTATCTAATTAAAACTAAGTCAATTTGGGTTAGTATTTATTTACAAAAATAATTAAAAAGTGAGATTTAATAAATAATACTAATAATAAAAATATTTTCATTTTTTTAATTCTGAATTTATTATAAAAAATATTAGTTTATGAAGTAATAAGATAATAGTGATAATAATTATTAAAATAATTAGTTAAAAGAAAAATAAAAAGCAATTAACCAGGGGGGGTGTTGACCCAAGAATGGAGGTTAAGCCTGGAATTTCTGGCCCATTAAGCCAAGCCCTTCTGACTTTTGTAATTGTCCACGTGCATGTTGACTTGGAGCATGGTGTTCATCACCTTCTGGCCTTTGGATTGTTGATTGGGGCCACATGGCAAGCTGGTGCGTGAGGTGTATGATGGACCCTCTTTGGAAACCTGCACACAAGCGTGTAAAGAAAAATAACATGGAATTTTGGGTGGACCTGGGAATCGAACCCAGGTCCCATTGATTGCCAGACACATTATCCTCCACTAAGCCAAGCGCCTGTATTTGTTATTATCATGGGCAATGAAATTAATATATAAAAAACAAAGCATATGCTGGAACTTGACAAAAACGCGCGTTATATTTGAATAAGCCAGTGACACGCTTCCACGTCCTTCGTCTTCTTCAATTGCCTGCATAAAAATACATCAAATAGCGGGGGTTTTTAACCCCCACAAACTGAAAAAGGAAAAATAGCGATTAGGATTCCATGCTATATAAATATGGCGCGATATGTCCAATACGTTCGTCTTGATCAGACGGTTTCAACCATGGGCTTTAGAGTCTCTAATTTTTCCTATATCAGAAAGCCCCCTTTTAAGAGCTTGAAAACCCTAAAATTCAACAATGGCGTTTTCTGTTTCAGGGCACCATAATACAATTAACCTATATCATTAGCTTCAGAAAGGTTAGAGCAATGCAAAGCAATGATTATAACATGATAATGATGCATAAAATGTGACTTACGATTATGGCAAAATTATTCAAACCGTGAAACTGTTCTGGACGTTTCCTTGAGGTTAAACACTTGGTTTCGATTGCAAATTGTTTCTGAGTATGCTAGCAATGTATTGGAATCAAGAAAAAGTATTGAATTGCGTTGGAACTTGGAAAACAGATTTCAAGTTTTCTTTGATTTTTTTGGAATTGGCTTATGGCTTTTTGCAGCAGCTTGCACGTTCCAGGCATTAGGGCTGGCTTCAGTATTTGTAGCAGAATGGAATTAGGGTAAAACTTTGTCCAAGAATCCATGAAATAATGTTTTCAATATTTGATTTCCAATCAAATCTTTTTTGCATATTTTTGATTGAAAAACCTTGCCAAAATGGGAGATTTTGTCCCCTTGATGTGTACACGAAATCTTCAGCATGTGTTGAGTTTATTTGCATCACAAAAAGATTTGAAAACCATATCTTGGCATTTTCCTACAATTAAATTAATTAAATGAATTAATAATCAATTAAAAATCCAAATAATTAATAAAAATAAGAAAATAATTCAATTTAATCTCAATGGGTCGTGCATAAGCCTTGGACAAAGTTTCAAGAAGGAATTTGAGGCCCATTAGCAAAAATGAAGTGTTTTGAGCAAAGTTGACTTTTGCAAATTCACAAAAATTTCCTAACTTCTCCAATGCATATCTTGCTCAATTTTGATCATATGAACATGTTCTTGGACATTTTGGAAAGGTATTGAAGTCCTCTAACCAATTCCTTTGGTCCCATGTCATTTTGATTTACCAATCTCAAGTTATGGTCTTTGACTTAAAATGCCTTTTTGTTGACTTTTGAAATTGACCTATAATGTAGAAATTGATAACTTTTTGTGAGAGCATTTCATGGACTTGGAATGTGAATATGAGTTGTAGGGAATGTCCTCCCCTTCAAAATGAGCATTGGATAGGATTTTTCTGATGAACCATGAAAAAGTTATGCCTTGGTCAAGTTACAATTGACTTTTCAGCTGTCAAAAAATAGTAACTTTTGCATCTTTGATGATTTTTGAGCCATGCTTGAGGAATCATGATCAAGACTTGATCAAATGATGATTGTGAGCTCAAAATAAGATGTTGACCAATTTTTTTGACTTTTGACTGTAAAATGACCATTTTACCCCTGTAGTTGATTGTGAAGCAAATGAAGCTTTTGACTGTGCAATTTGACCCTGTGAGACTTGACATGTAGATGCTTGGCAATGTATATAGGCCCATGGGACTTGATTGGACCACTGAGAACCTCAAATTCTTTGCAAGAACCAAAACCCTAATTTTGACTGGCTTAGAAGATGGTTTGACTGTGCAACCCCTTGATCCATTTGAAGATTGATCTTGACAAATCTTGAAGAATATGGGAGGGCAAATTTTGGGGTACAACAGTTGCCCCTGTTCAATCTTCTTAGACCTGAGGATGTAGATTGGCTTGCGTGCCTTTCGTGATCCGAAGGTGGAAGATGATTGAACACTAGAGTGCCCAGAAATTTGCACTCGCATAGTAGAGTATCAGTAGTGTGATGGCGGGAATGGGCTTATAGATGCCATTTGGAAAGATGGTGGATAGGGGGATGGGCTTATAGATGCCATCTGGAGATGTGACAAAACCTTTTCGGGAATGGGCTTATAGATTCCATTTGGAAATGTGATGGATAGTTGTGGAGATGGGCTTATAGATGCCATCGGGGGTGTCGATCGCGTAAGAGATTCCTTAGCGAGAACTTGCGTACTTGAGAAAGAAAGATAATTTCCTAGCCTGTTACAGGGGTTGATCTTCAAACTCTTCATGTAGATATGCCCTGGCTAGATACAAGTATCGAATCCACAATCAATTGCTCACAGATGTGCCCTGGCTAGATACAGGAACCGAATCCGGAACTTCAAAAGGTTACTTACAGACGTGCCCTGGCTGGATACAGGTATCGAATCTATAAACAATCGCTCACAGATATGCCCTGGCTGGATACATGTTTCGAATCTGGAATTAGTCGTCTATAGATATGCCCTGGCTGGATACAAGTATCGAATCTCTAAACTCTTCATGCAGATATACCCTGGCCGGATACAGGTATCGAATCTACAATTAATCGCTCACAGATATGCCCTGGCTAGATACAGGAATCAAATCTGGAATTAGTCGTCTACAGATATGCCCTGGCTGGATACAGGTATTGAATCTCTAAACTCTTCATGCAGATATGCCCTGGCTGGATACAGGTATCGAATCTACAAACAATCACTCACAGATGTGCCCTGGCTAGATACAGGAACCGAATCCGGAACTTCAAAAGGTTGCTTACAGACGTGCCCTGACTGGATACAGGTATCGAATCTACAAACAATCGCTCACAGATATGCCCTGGCTGGATACAGGTATCGAATATGGAATTAGTCGTCTATAGATATGCCCTGGCTGGATACTGGTATCGAATCTCTAAACTCTTCATGCAGATATGCCCTGGCCGGATACAAGTATCGAATCTACAATTAATCGCTCACAGATATGCCCTGGCTAGATACAGGAATCGAATCTGGAATTAGTCGTCTACAGATATGCCCTGGCTGGATACATGTATCGAATCTCTAAACTCTTCATGCAGATATGCCCTGGCTGGATACAGGTATCGAATCTACAAACAATCGCTCACAGATATGCCCTGGCTAGATACAGGTATCGAATCTGGAATTACGAAAGTTGATGGTAATAACTTTTGATTGACCTTTTCTTGAAAAGGCAAAACGTCAGTTGTATGCAATGTCATGATGTATGAAATGCATGATGTCATGATGTTCTCGAAACGAGATCGTGTCGTATGCACTTTATCATGTATGTAAGCAGGATGTATGAAATGTGATATGTCTATGAATGTATTTTCGTCTAGGAAAATAAATCCTTGACGAATGTCGGGAGCTTGTTGAATCCTGGGCTGATGTTTGAAGAGTAGAGTTCTTCATTTCCGCTGGGGATGGTGATTGCAAGAATAAGCCGGTAGGAGAAGGTGACTCCGTTGGGGAATAAACTTGTTAAAGAGGTTACTCTGCGGGGAATTACTCTGTGGGAAAGAGATGCTTCGTTGAGATTTTGATGATAACTCCGCTGGGGATTCCGTTGATAAGTTTCGTTGGGGAATTTGATGAACTCCGCTGTGGGATAGGAAGAACTTCGCCGGGGACGATCTTTCTGTTGTAATTAGCTGAGGATAACCCAGTTATAAGCTCTGGTGGGGAATAACCTTTGAATATGGTCGGGGAGAGAGGCATGTACTCTGCAGGTGATAAGCTTCCAGAATCTACTGGGGATAAGCTTCCAGAATCTATTGGGGAGGACTGATTCAACTCTCCTGGGGAAACTTTGGACTGTATTGGGGAAGTGGCTCCACTGGGGTGTCTGGTATTCCGCCGGGGAATGTTGAGATCTTTTGGGGATGCCCAACTTCCTTAAGGCTGACAGTAGACTAACTCTGCTTTGGGAGAGTATCGCTGACTTGCTGGAGATACTGTGCCTTTTCGGGGCTGAGGAGAGACCAACTCTGCTCGGGGGAGAGTATTGCTGAAACATGTCCTTACTCTACGGGGAGTGGAGGTAACTTGGTCATGTTCTTCAGCCGAACTTACCTTGGTACCTTGGTGGACAAAGCAACTAGATCGTTCAGACAATTCTTATTGCCCCTGTTTCTGTGGGAGAAGATACCTGTGGAGGTGCTTGATGACTGTCGATTGACAAATCTTCTTCTTGTAGGAAAGTGACGAGATGAAGGAACATAGTCGTACGCTTTTGATCCATAACTTTTGCCTGGACCGCCCTTTCGGGTTTTCAGTCCACCGGGATACCCATTTTTGCCCAAGCCGCCTTTTCAGGTTTTCAACTTGCCGGGTGTAGATTTTTTCATTTCATCCCTTATTTTTGCCCGAACCCTTTTGGATCGCCGGGAAGCCCTTATTTTTTCCTAGGTGTGTCAACCTAGCGGGTCTTTGATTGTGCGTAGTGTTTTTTTCGACTATGTCCACATTCTCGGAGTGTAGGGAGTTGTCACTGTCAGTAGTGTTTCCATGTTACCAGAAGATCTTCATTTGATTATGCAGGATTCGTAGCTGGACTTCATGTCCAATGCCCCAAGTGACTCGGGCGGAGATTTGCCCCTGGCTGTTTGGCATTTGAGAGATTCTCCGAATCTTGACTTGACTGCCCCAGATGATGGACAATGATCACGTCTTCCCCTTGATTGGAAGTGTTTTTGTTCATTAGACATTCGTCGTGCGAGCTTCTATGCTGTTCAAACAAATAGTCATATGCAAACAATGTTATATCAAAAATGCAACACTTATGTCTGTCTTGAAGATTTTGAAAATGCATTTTTCAGTAAACAAGTAAATTTTGTAAAATGCGATGTCAATTGGTTGTTTTACCGCATGCCTTAAGGAGTCAGGATACCTTTCGTAACAGTATGCTTTCGAACTAACCCATGCTTCAGCTAGGACTTTTAAAGGTTGTAACGTGGCCTGGTTCACGGTTTAAGAAACAAAGGATAAAGGCTCAAGTTTATTTGTACCCACCCGTTCTTCGTGATGTTCTTCGAACCTAAACTCAGCTGATCGTGCGTTAGACCTTGTTTGAGTCTTTGCTCTAATATTCCGGTGATGGTTCGGATATTGATAATTTATTTTGAATAGGCAGTCATTTTTTGTCGAGGGTTTGTAGGACCTCTTTCTTTTTGATTTCGTTATCCCTGTTTTTTTTGCCTGAACTCTTCTTTTGTAATTACAGTCAGCGGGATGCCCCAGTTTTGGCAAGTCTCCTTCATAGGTTTTGACTTAATGGGCTTTATTTGGAGAGATAACGACTGCCTGTCCTTATGATTATTCAGAACCATCACTATCTTTTGTTTTGTAAGGACCTCTTTGGTGTCATTCGTTGTGCACTTGGGTCAACTGAGAGAACTACCCTGTCCCAGGTTATGATTAAGGGTTTTAATTTTCGAAAAGAAAAACTCCAACTTCTTTGGCTCAAAGGGGTTGACGAGGGATTATCTTCCTTATAACTCCAGTGTTTAGGAATTGAAACAATGCTTGTACCTCATCGGCGAGGTTTATTCAAAAGCATACTGTGAAGATCATGGTATCGTTTTCGTCATCCTCCCTCAAGAGGCTTAGCATTTGTAATTGAGAATTGAACATCACAAAAAATGAAAGCAATTTTAAACATAGTAAACATAATTACTTCAAAACAGACACATGTAATGCATTAATGAAATAAGATAGTTTGACATGAATAAAATGTTTGAACAATCAAAGAAAAGTACAACTTGAACATTCGAATGAACAAAAGTTTTCTCAATCCTAGCCATGTTTTGGCAAGGGAGCATTGATCACGTTGGGAGTCTCAGCAGGCTCGAATTCGATCTCCTTAACATCGATCATATTCTGGATCTTGTATTTCAGTGCCCAACAATCCTCGGTATCGTGCCCCGGGCTACCAGAATGATAAGCACACCTCGCATCTGGGTTGTAGTTTGGAGAAGAGGTCTTGGGATTTGCAGGAGGGTTGATCAGCGCAATCAGATTCATCTTCAACATGTGCTGTAATGCTTGTGAAAATGGCATGTTGATGTTGGTGAATTGTCTTTTAGGCTCGTCAGGCCTTCGTTGATTTCCCTTTTGCTGTTGTCGGCGTGGTGCAGAACCGGAGATCATGACTGCCCCTGCATGTTGGTCACGATGACTCTTTTGGCTATATGCAGCATTGGACTCTTTCTTCCCCGTGTAAGGCTTTTTATAAGTATCAGGAGGTGTGGCTTCTTGAATCTTCCCAATTTTGATGCCCGCTTCGATTCTTTCCCCAGTCAAGATCAGATATGTAAACCCAGCAGAAGAATTTCCAATCAGATGGTTGAAGAACGACCCAGACAGGGTCCCCAAGAACATGTCAACGAGTTCCCGGTCAGTCAGAGGTGGTTGCACCCTTCCAGCAAGGTCTCTCTACTTTTGCACATACTCCTTGAATCCTTCACCCGTCCCTAGTGACATACCCTGGAGTTGGGTACGCGTAGGAGCGAGGTCGGAATTGTACTGATACTGCTTGTAGAATGTAGTAGCCAAGTCCTCCCAGTTTCGAATACTGGCTCCATCCAGCTGATAGAACCATTCGAGTTGAGTCCCTGAAAGACTATCCTGGAAGAAATGGATCCATAAGTTCTTGTCTGCAGTGTAAGGTTGGATCTTCCTTACATAGGATCTGAGATGCAGCTTAGGACAGGAAGACCCGTCGTACTTTGCAAAAGAAGGTGCCTTGAACTTGTGGGGAATCACTATCCCAGAGGATAGACCTAGATCTTCGAAGTCTAGGCCGGGCACTTTTTGTATCTCCATAGCACTTAACCGGTCTTCCAACTGTTTGTACCTGTCTTCAGCCGGAGGGTACTGCTCATCATTGTAATCCGTCTCGTTGTCGGAGACCACGGGACTAGGAACCCTTCTCACTTGGGGACTGTCTTTGCCCACTGATGAAGTAGTCATCTCAGCCTCATTCGGTAATCTATTCCCAGATCTGCGTCTAGGGTTGAACAAAACAGTCCTCTTCTTCTTCTTATTCTTCTTCTTCTTCTCTTTCAGAAGCAGAGTCTTCAAATCCTGTTGACCCTGGGCTAGGCTCATAACCATCTCTTGGAACTGGGCATTCTGGGCCTGGAGGGCCTTGATAGCTTGTTCATTGGATGATTCAGGATTCATGATGATTGCTGAAATAAACAGTAAAGAAGGTAAGTGACCTGTCAAAAGGGTACCTGTTATGCAATGATATGTATGTATGCATGCAATGTTTTCAAGGATCTCGCAGGGTAGACAAGAAAGTTGTTAGAATTTGCATTTTGTAGCTTGATTGAAGGAACTTCATGTTGTTGAGAGTCCTTCTTCAAGAGTCAAGGCTCACCATATCGAGTGGGTCATAGCTCCTGACTCAAGGTATCAGCCTTGACTAGAGGAAAATAAATCCCCTTTGCCCCTTGCTAGACTTTTGGCTCGTCATGACCTGCATCACAGACCCTTGAGATCCTTGAAATGGGTTAGTCCTTATGCAGGATGCATGCAATGGTATGATGTTATGCTATGCATGGAGTGATGTAAGTGCACCCTGTTATGAGTCCAGATTAAGGACTGTAAACAAAACCTGCAAGGAACTCATGTGTCAGATAACAAGAACATGCAAGTAGTCAGGTTTGAAGGCACACAAGTCACACAAGACAACCCTTAGAGTTTAGGCCAGCATGAAGTTTAGGTACTACCCTCTTTCAGTTTCGTTGGTTAAGACCTGTCCTAGAAAATAGTAACCGGGTTCTAGAGGATCTCAATATCATCAACTACCCTCAATCGGTCATAACTCCAGCATCGCAATCTTTTCTTGCGGCCAGAACCATCACGAGAGTTTAGCCTCAATGAGTGTAGCATACTGCTACTGTTCTATGGCCAAGTTGGGTCAATTTAGGGTTCTAAGGTCGGTTGGTGCTTAATGACTCCTCAGAAGACCCATATTCTCCTCGTTGCAACACAAGGGATATCGGTACAGACCAAGGTGTCACACCAACGTAGCCACTGCTTCACCCGTGTCGGTCTACACCGGACAGGTCCCTCACAGCTTATGCTACCTAAAAGGGTATTCCCCAGATCCGGGTTAGGATCTATGAAACTCCAAGACAAGCCCACAAATATAAAAGCAATCAAGTCATACAATTGAAAACATAAGAGTGGTCTAATCCTAAGGTACACCTCACTTTATAAGTTTCCCCAGCAGAGTCACCAGTTCTGTGATCGGTGGAAATAGAACTGACTGTTTTTTAAGCTGGTTCGCGAAATGTCGCGGTAAGCAAGAGTCGCCACCGTCTTTTATGTTCTCCAACATGGAAAGGACAAAAGCATAGCAAAATTCCTTTTCGAGATGTTTCTCGGTTCGGGAGGTAGATTATAGAAAGGGAAGGTGTTAGCACCCTTTCTATCAGTGGTTATCCACGGGCTCTTAGATACTCGCTCTTATGTTTTCAAAAATTGTTTGCTTTTCAAGTGTGTGTGGGTTTTGAAAAAGTTTCATTTGAAAAATTTCTAAGTAACTCTTGTATCTGTCCTCAAGAGTGTATGAAATATTTGTTTGAAAACTTTTTGAAAGTGTCAGTGCGAAAAGTTGTTTTTTTGTTATTTTGAAAGAGAAAGTACCCAGGAGAATCTACCTACTCTAAGGAATTAGGCTGTGTAAGAGTCCTTTAGATAGTGCTATCCCACCATTGAGAGGTAGGTAGCACCGTTGTTGGAGGTATTCGGGTCAATTCGATTATGAGGGACATGTGTGGTCACCAAAGCAATAGTAGGACACCTTAGCGGTAACCCTAATGTCCTAGATCCTTTTTTATCCGAGGCAACCGTTTCAAGGCAACTGGATCTTTAGACAGGAGGGCGACCTCTAAAACACCCTATACTTGACGACCACGTCGAGGCAACCAGTGAGGCGTACCCTAGGAGTGGCATGTGCATGTGTGTTGAATCCAGTTTATGTTTATCTTTGATCATGCATTTGTGAGCTAAGGATTGGTTTTATTTGTCATACAAGTCTTTCATGCATTTTAACAGTTAAGAGTGCGGAAAATAAAGTGCGGAAAGGTAAATCTACGCTATTACAAGGCGCGGGTCTATACATCGCCAAAAAAAAAACCCGTTTGGAAAATAAATGCGAGAAAGGTAAAAGAAAGCGATAAAAGCCTAATTAACTATTACATCCTCGGAAACAGTTACATAAATATCATCAAAATAATAAAGCGCGAAAAGAAATTTAATCAGGACGTCCTTAGGGTTTTGACCCTTTTGAGAAATAAAGAAAGTAGTTTGTCCTTTTTTTTGCAATTAATCAAATATTAAACCTAAACCTAATTAATTAGTTAATTAAAAGAAAAGTTTTTTTGTGTTTTTTAAGTCTTTAATAAAAATAAAATAAAAGAAATTAAAAGTCAAAAGAAAAACCCTAATTCTAAATTGGTTTTATTTATTGTAAAAATAGTCAAAATTATCTAATTAAAACTAAGTCAATTTGGGTTAGTATTTATTTACAAAAATAATTAAAAAGTGAGATTTAATAAATAATACTAATAATAAAAATATTTTCATTTTTTTAATTCTGAATTTATTATAAAAAATATTAGTTTATGAAGTAATTAGATAATAGTGATAATAATTATTAAAATAATTAGTTAAAAGAAAAATAAAAAGCAATTAACCAGGGGGGGTGTTGACCCAAGAATGGAGGTTAAGCCTGGAATTTCTGGCCCATTAAGCCAAGCCCTTCTGACTTTTGTAATTGTCCACGTGCATGTTGACTTGGAGCATGGTGTCCATCACCTTCTGGCCTTTGGATTGTTGATTGGGGCCACATGGCAAGCTGGTGCGTGAGGTGTATGATGGACCCTCTTTGGAAACTTGCACACAAGCGTGTAAAGAAAAATAACATGGAATTTTGGGTGGACCTGGGAATCGAACCCAGGTCCCATTGATTGCCAGACACATCATCCTCCACTAAGCCAAGCGCCTGTATTTGTTATTATCATGGGCAATGAAATTAATATATATAAAACAAAGCATATGCTGGAACTTGACAAAAACGCGCGTTATATTTGAATAAGCCAGTGACACGCTTCCACGTCCTTCGTCTTCTTCAATTGCCTGCATAAAAATACATCAAATAGCGGGGGTTTTTAACCCCCACAAACTGAAAAAGGAAAAATAGTGATTAGGATTCCATGCTATATAAATATGGCGCGATATGTCCAATACGTTCGTCTTCATCAGATGGTTTCAACCATGGGCTTTAGAGTCTCTAATTTTTCCTATATCAGAAAGCCCTCTTTTAAGAGCTTGAAAACCCTAAAATTCAACAATGGCGTTTTCTGTTTCAGGGCACCATAATACAATTAACCTATATCATTAGCTTCAGAAAGGTTAGAGCAATGCAAAGCAATGATTATAACATGATAATGATGCATAAAATGTGACTTACGATTATGGCAAAATTATTCAAACCGTGAAACTGTTCTGGACGTTTCCTTGAGGTTAAACACTTGGTTTCGATTGCAAATTGTTTCTGAGTATGCTAGCAATGTATTGGAATCAAGAAAAAGTATTGAATTGCGTTGGAACTTGGAAAACAGATTTCAAGTTTTCTTTGATTTTTTTGGAATTGGCTTATGGCTTTTTGCAGCAGCTTGCACGTTCCAGGCATTAGGGCTGGCTTCAGTATTTGTAGTAGAATGGAATTAGGGTAAAACTTTGTCCAAGAATCCATGAAATAATGTTTTCAATATTTGATTTCCAATCAAATCTTTTTTGCATATTTTTAATTGAAAAACCTTGCCAAAATGGGAGATTTTGTCCCCTTGATGTGTACACGAAATCTTCAGCATGTGTTGAGTTTATTTGCATCACAAAAAGATTTGAAAACCATATCTTGGCATTTTCCTACAATTAAATTAATTAAATGAATTAATAATCAATTAAAAATCCAAATAATTAATAAAAATAAGAAAATAATTCAATTTAATCTCAATGGGTCGTGCATAAGCCTTGGACAAAGTTTCAAGAAGGAATTTGAGGCCCATTAGCAAAAATGAAGTATTTTGAGCAAAGTTGACTTTTGCAAATTCACAAAAATTTCCCAACTTCTCCAATGCATATCTTGCTCAATTTTGATCATATGAACATGTTCTTGGACATTTTGGAAAGGTCTTGAAGTCCTCTAACCAATTCGTTTGGTCCCATGTCATTTTGATTTACCAATCTCAAGTTATGGTCTTTGACTTAAAATGCCTTTTTGTTGACTTTTGAAATTGACCTATAATGTAGAAATTGATAACTTTTTGTGAGAGCATTTCATGGACTTGGAATGTGAAGATGAGTTGTAGGAAATGTCATCCCCTTCAAAATGAGCATTGGATAGGATTTTTCTGATGAACCATGAAAAAGTTATGCCTTGGTCAATTTACAGTTGACTTTTCAGCTGTCCAAAAATAGTAACTTTTGCATCTTTGATGATTTTTGAGCCATGCTTGAGGAATCATGATCAAGACTTGATCAAATGATGATTGTGAGCTCAAAATAAGATGTTGACAAAAAAATTTGACTTTTGACTCTAAAATGACCATTTTACCCCTGTAGTTGATTGTGAAGCAAATGAAGCTTTTGACTGTGAAATTTGACCCTGTGAGACTTGAGACTTGACATGTAGATGCTTGGCAATGTATATAGGCCCATGGGACTTGATTGGACCACTGAGAACCTCAAATTCTTTGCAAGAACCAAAACCCTAATTTTGAATGGCTTAAAAGATGGTTTGACTGTGCAACCCCTTGATCCATTTGAAGATTGATCTTGACAAATCTTGAAGAATATGGGAGGGAAAATTTTGGGGTACAACACAAAACAACAGGGGTCAGAAGTTCTGAAGCCAGACACGTGGTGACTCAAAGAAATGTCAGTGGGTATCAGAAGTTCTGATTGGAAAACTCTGAGGTCCTGCAAGAGATGTTAGAGGGAAGATACATAAATTCTGGGTTTCTACGTGCTGAACTTCTGAGTGTTAGAATAGTGAGAAACTCTTAGAAATTCTGTGCATATTAAAACAATGAGTGTAAACATCAGAAGTTTTGTATTATGCTAGACCAGTGAGTGAAAATTAACAGTCCAGTGTGTTATCATCATGTAAGCATCAGAAGTTCAGTGTGTATTAACAGTGAGAAAAATCATAGAAGTTATGTATGCTAAAACAGTGAGGAGAATTCAGAAGTTCTGTGTGTGTTAACAGTGAGAAAAATCACAGAACTTCTGTGTGCTAAAATAGTGAATGAACATCAGAAGTTTTATGCCATATTTCCACTCTCAATCAGCACATCAGTAATCCATTCAGTTTTCAACAAATAGCAAATCAGAAGGATAAAAGCACAACAGTTTATAGAAGTTCTAATCCTGATCTTAAGCCTAGCCTTAATCATGAATTTCTGATCTACAGTTTTTCTATTCATGCAGTGATATAGACAACCTCAATACTATGATATTTACATGTTTAATAATGTTCTGAATGAAAATATACAAAGTCAGAAGGACTTACCTTGAATCTGGAGCATGTGTTTGAGACTTGAACTGCTGCCTTCAGAGGTCTTAGAATCAACAAGAGCAACAAAGAAGAAAATGCCAAGTTCTTTTAATTCAAAAGGAAGAACAAATGTTTTTGTTTTTTGTTTGGGATTTCTGGATTTTTATGAAGTTTTCACAGTTTTCTTTTCTCTCTTTTTGTGATTCTCTCCCTCTAAAAACCAGCCAGCCCCTTGAACGTGTAATGGAGCAAATTATTTATAGATGGGTTTGTTGTGGTTTTGGGGGGAAAACAAATGGGATTCAAACCTTTTTGGTATATTGTTCCATTGCTTTTTAATCACAATTTTCGTATGCTAATTTGATGCAAATATGGGGTTTGAGAAAGTGCAGGCGTGGACTAGGTCAGCAACTGATTCCAGGACTGTGATGTAGCAGGGCAGTAGGTTACTTAAACAAGGTTTTGGAATTTGGTGATGTTCTGGTCACAGAAGATCAGAAGCGTAACCTCTATGTGCTGAATAGTCACGTTCTGGTGGAAGATTATGTTCTGAACCATGTTTGCAACTTCTGACTGCACTTGTGTAGAGGCTGAAGAGCCCTGTTCTGATTGAAGGCTATGTTCTGAACCAAGTTTGCAACTTCTGACTTTACTTGTGTGGAGGCTGGCTCAGAAGTTCTAGGGTATCATATACTCTTAGCACTTAGAAAATTTTCTAAATGTTTAAAAATTTTGATTTTTCCAAAGTAACTTCTGACTCCTGATTTTTGATGAACTAAACTCATGTCTTGATAAAATAAAATTATTGCAACTTTATTTGATCTGAAAGTCAAAGTTTGACTTTCCAGTATGCTTTTGACCATTTTGCCCTTGTGAGTGATTTTCTTGAAAAGTGGTAATTCAAGACTTGGAACTTGATAGAAGCAAACTTGAGAGTCCAGGATGATCCTTTGAGAAATGGGAGGGAAAATTTTGGGGTACAACAGTTTCCCCTGTTCAATCTTCTTAAGCCCGAGGATGTAGATTGACTGATATGCCTTTCGTGATCTGAAGGCGAAAGATGATTGAACACTAGATTGCCCAGGAATTTGCACTCGCATGAAGTAATACTGATTGGTGATGTCGGGAATGGGCTTACAGATTCCATTTGGAAGGCGACGAGAAATTAAAGGAGACGGGCTTAAATATGCCACCCGGAAAATATTGGTTGCATAAGAGATTCCTGGGTGAGAATTCATGTACCTGCTGTCGAGTGCGGGACTTCGCCAGGGAATGTTAACATATGCACTGGGAAGTAAAGTCTAGGAGATTCGATTGTCCATTACTCTACTGGGGAACTATCTCCTGGCCGAGGAGGTGAAAGTAGAACGTATACCTGGTCAGGGTCCTGGCTGCACAACAACTTGCTGCGGAAATGTGAAATCGACCGTATCTGGTCGGGTCCAGGCCCTACAGTGTTGTAAACTGTTGTCTGGAGATAAGGGGGAAGGAACCTGGATAGAAGGGTTACTTTGTTGACGAAAGCATGGATAATAGGTCTTGTGGGAAGGAACCTGGATAGTAGGGTTACTTCGAAGTGAAAGCCTAGATAGTAAGGTTGTGAGAAGGAACCTGGGTAGTAAGGTTACTTTGAAATGAAAGCCTGGGTAGTAGGGCTTATAGGAAGGAACCTGGGTAGTAAGGTTACTTCGAGATGAAAGCCTGGATAATAGAGCTTGTGGGAAGGAACCTGGATAGTAAGATTATTTTGAAATGAAAGCCTGGGTGGTAGGGCTTGTGAGAAGGAACCTGGATAGTAAGGTTACTTTGAAATGAAAGCATGGGTAGTAGGGCTGTGAGAAGGAACCCGGATAGTAGGGTTACTTCGAAATGAAAGCCTGGGTAGTAGAGTTGTGAGAAGAAACCTGGATAGTAAGGTTATTTTGAAATGAAAGCATGGGTGGTAGGGCTTGTGAGAAGGAACCTGGATAGTAAGTTTACTTTGAAATGAAAGCCTAAGTAGCAGGGCTGTGAGAAGGAACCTAGATAGTAGGGTTACTTCGAGATGAAAGCCTGGGTAGTAGGGCTGTGAGAAGGAACCTGGATAGTAGGGTTACTTCGAGATGAAAGCCTGGATAGTAGGGCTGTGAGAAGGAACCTGGATAGTAAGGTTACTTTGAAATGAAAGCCTGGGTAGTAGGGCTTGTGAGAAGGAACCTGGATAGTAGGGTTACTTCGTTTGATCATGTAGATTAGTTGTCCCGTTTGGTTTCGGGAACTGATTTTTGCTTGGTTGCCTACAGATATGATATGTATAACTGTTGGAATTGTTGGTGGTAACTGTCTTTCCTGAAAAGATAACAGGGTTAGTTATATGCGACGCATGGAATGCATTGTGAGATGATGTTATCAAAATAAACGGGATTTTGCTGTATGTGATATGTATGTGCGTGTCATGATGTATGAGCATGAGATGTTAGTTGTGACATATCCGGGTCTGGGAAAATAAATCCCTGACCGCTGCTGGGGAGAAAGGCCTTTCTTGACTGCTGTAGAGAAACATGGCTCTTCTACTTCCGCTGGGGATGATGCATGGAAGTGACTATGCTGGGGATTTGTTCCTTATTTACGAATGTTCTATCGGGGAGAGACTCTGCTTGAGAATAACTCTGCGGGGAACAATCTTGAAAGGTGAATTTCTAATAACTGAAGTAATGGGCTCCGTCGGGGATTGAGCTCCTGTATCTAGAGAAATAAACCTTGCTTGGGGATTCAAAACTTTATGATGATCCACTCGAGATTATGAAATCCGACTGGGGGATATAGATGTCAGGTTTCTGGATGACCCTGGATAGGGGGATCACTTCCCGTTCTGAGAGAACTAATATCAAGGCTTTGGTTACCTCTACTATATGAGGAGTATAGATGTTACAAGGTCACATGTATTGATGACTGTTCTTCAAAGCTGTCTCTGCCCTGGTACCTGCTGGACAAAGTAGTTGTCGGGTTCGTCATTTCTGATATTCTGTCCCTGTTTCTTAAGTTATGAGCAATTGTCTTTTGTTTCCTATGCAAATATTTATGAACAACAATCATATTCAAGTGCATATGTCAAGAATAAATCATTTGACGTTCTTGTAAAAACAAAGCAGAAAAAGAAAAACAAATAGTTTTGTAAAAATGACTTGTATTAATTGTTGAAGTTGGCCTAGAACAGGCGCTTTTGTACAAGGAAGCTGACGCTCTAGTAAGAGAACGTCACCGTAAAAATGAAAGATATACAGTATTTGTGAAAAACAAAAAGAAAACAGCTATGTGCAACAATCCTATTGGGTTTCAAATCCGCTATTGCCACTATGCCTTCGAGCGTCTCCTCACTTTGCTGCTTGTTTGAAGCTGATTAGAGTGACTGATGTCGTTTGAGTTTGATAGTTGATACTGAGGTCAGATCATAGGGTGATCCAATGAGACATAGTGATACTCTTTTCATCCCTAACTTTTTCCTGGACCGCCCTTTCGGGTTTTCGGTCCACCGGGATACCCTTTTGTGCCCAAGTCGCCCTTTCAGGTTTTCGACTTGCCGGGTGTACAGATTTTTTCATTTTCATCCCTTATTTTTGCCCGAACCCTTTTGGTTCACCGGGAAGCCCTTATTTTTGCCTAGGCCAGTCAACCTAGCGGGTCTTTGATTATGCATAGTATCTTTTCACTATGTCCGCATTGACAGGGTGAGAAAGGTCGTCACCGTCCATGGTGGTCAGAATCATGGCTCCACCTGAGAAAATATTCTTAACCACAAATTTCCCTTCGTAGGTGGGAGTCCTCTTGCCCCTGGGATCACCTTGCGGTAGTATGATGCGCTTGATCACTAAATCCCCGACTTGATACTCTTGGTGTCTGACCTTCTTGTTGAAAGTCTTAATCATTCGCTTTTGATATGTCTGACCATGGCAGATAGCAGTAAGTCTTTTTTCATCGATTAGATTTAACTGATCAAGCCGGGTTCGGATCCAGTCGTCGTTGCTTAATCCTGTATCTTTCATAATCCTGAGAGAAGGTATCTGGACTTCGATGGGCAGGACTGCCTCCATGCCATATACCAGAGAGTAGGGTGTTGCCCCTGTCGACGTCTGTGCTGAGGTACGATACCCATGAAGAGCAAATGGTAACATCTCATGCCAGTCTTTATATGTCACCGTCATCTTCTGTACAATCTTCTTGATGTTCTTGTTAGCTGCTTCAACAACGCCATTCATCTTCGACCGGTAGGGAGAAGAGTTGTGATGTTGTATCTTGAATTGTTTACAGAGCTCGGTGATCATTGTGTTGTTGAGATTCATACCATTGTCAGTAATGATTCTCTCTGGTACACCATATCGACATATCAGATTGTGTCGGATAAACCGTGCCACGACATTCTTGGTTACCGTGGCAAAAGAGGCTGCCTCAACCCACTTCGTGAAGTAATCAATAGCCACTAAGATGAAGCGATGCCCATTAGAAGCGGTGGGCCTGATTTCGCTGATCATGTCGATGCCCCACATTGCAAAGGGCCACGGAGCCGTCAAGACGTTCAAGGGGACCATAGGCACATGCACCTTATCAGCGTAGATTTGGCATTTTTGACAAGTTCGAGAGTGCTGATAACAATCGGCTTCCATAGTGGACCAGTAGTATCCTGCTCGTAGGATCTTCTTGGTCATGGTGTGTCCACTGGAATGGGTTCTGAAGGTGCCTTCATGTAGATCTGTCATGATCCTCTCTGCTTCGCCTTTGTCTACATACCGCAGTAAGGTAGAGTCATGGTTGCGTTTATAGAGGATTCCATTACTGAGGAAGAACTTTGCAGCGAACCTTCTCAGAAACTTCTTGTCATTGACAGATGCCCCTTCGGAATACTCTTGAGCCTCGAGATACCTTTTGACTTCGTGAAACCAGGGTTTGTCTGTTACATCCTCAATATTAATCTCGCAGTAGTGTGCTGGTTCATTCAACCTTTCAATGGTGATTCGGGGAGCTTCGTTGTCCCACCGGATTTTGAACATGGAAGACATGGTAGCTAGCGCATCCACCAACTGGTTCTCCTCTCGTGGTAAATGCTCAAAGGTTACCTCCTCAAAGTGTGGGAGCAAAATCAGTACATGCTCTTTTTACCGGATGAGATTTGGATGCTTCATATCCCATTCGCCTTTGATCTGACTTATCACCAAGGATGAATCCCCGAAGACATTTAGGAACTTGATCCTGAGGTCAATAGCGGCTTTAAGACCCATGATGCAGGCTTCATATTCCGCCATGTTGTTGGTGAAGTTGAAACACAATCGGGCAGTGAAAGGAGTGTGACAACCCTCAGGGGATATGATTACAGTGCCAATGTCGTTGCCCAGTGCGTTTGAGGCTCCATCAAAATACATAGACCATCAGGATCCTTCCTCAGGTCCTTCATCCGGTCCAGGTTCTTCATAGTCGGTTACTAACATGATATTCTCATCCGGGAACTCGAAGTTCATGGATTGGTAGTCATCCACGGCCTGATGAGCCAAATGATCAGCCAATACACTTCCCTTTATTGCTTTCTGGGTTGTATATTATATGTCGTATTCAGTTAGGATCATTTTCCATCTTGCTATCCTTCCGAAGAGAGCGGGCTTCGCGAAAATGTACTTGATCGGATCCATCTTTGATATCAACAAGGTAGCGTGAGCCAACATATACTGTCTCAGTCGGCGAGCAGCCCATGCCAAAGCGCAACAAGTTTTCTCGAGCAATGAGTATCGTGTCTCACAGTCGGTAAACTTTTTTCTAAGGTAGTATATTGCGTGCTCTTTTCGACCAGACTCGTCATACTGCCCCAGCACACACCCCATCAAATTGTCTAGCACTGTCAGGTATAATATCAAAGGTCTTCCTTCGATTGGAGGCATCAGAATTGGTGGTTCTTGAAGTTATTCCTTGATTCTTTCAAAAGCGGTCTAGAATTCATCATTCCACTTTACTACTTGATACTTCTTCAAAAGCTTGAAGATTGGCTCACAAGTAGCGGTCAGATGTGAAAGTAATCTGACAATATAATTCAGGCGTCCCAAGAAACCTCTAACTTCCTTTTCTGCGCGGGGAGCGGGAATCTCTTGTATGGCCTTTACCTTTGCGGGGTCTACCTGAATACCTTTGTCGCTGACAATGAAACCCAAAAGCTTACCGGATCTTACCCCGAAGGTGCACTTGTTCGGATTCAACCTCAGCTTATATATCTTCAACCTGTCGAACAACTTTTGGAGATGATCAAGGTGCTCTTGCTCAGTCTGAGACCTGGCTATCATGTCATCGACATAAACTTCAATCTCATGGTGAATCATGTCGTGGAACAAAGAAACCATGGCGCGCTGATAAGTTGCCCCAGAATTCTTCAACCCAAAGGGCATCACCTTGTAGCAGAAAGTGCCCCACTATGTAATGAAAGTTGTCTTTTCCATGTCTTTGGGAGCCATCTTGATCTGGTTGTAGCCAGAGAAACCATCCATGAAGGAGAAGATTTTATACTGCGCGATGTTGTCAACCAAAACATCAATATAGGGAAGCGGGATATCATCCTTGGGGCTTTCCCTGTTCAGATCTCTGTAATCCACACACATCCGTACCTTGCCATCCTTCTTAGGTACCGGAACGACGTTAGCAACCCACTGCGGATAGGAGGTGACAACTAAGAACTCTGCGTCAAACTGTTTCATGACCTCTGCCTTGATCTTTTCTGACATTTCAGGGTGCATACAACGGACCTTCTGTTTAACTGGCAAGCACTCTTCCTTAGTCGGCAGGAGATGTACCACAATATCAGTGTCCAAACCAGGCATATCTTCATAGGACCAGGCGAATATCTCAACATAGTCGTGCAACATCTGTATCAATCGCTGTTTGACGTTAAGCTCCAGATTTGCACCTATTTTAACCTATTTTTTGTCTATTTATGTGCCCAAATTTATTGTCTCAACTGACTCTTCATGAGGTTGTATAGCCCTTTCTTCCTGTTGTAGCAGTCTAGCAAGTTCTCCTGGTACCTCACAATCGTCCTCACCTTCGTCCTCGGCTTGGTTGATCGGATTTTCGAAGTCATAACTGGCAATAGCAGGATTATTATCAATGGGATCCAGAGTGGATATGGATCTGCAGTTTGATACATGATTGTGTGTAAGAGCATAGCTGTATTGATAAAGCAAAGGTAAAAAGAAAAACAGAGAGTGCAAAAATTTGTATGCAAAGAATGTCCAATGCTTCATTGATGATATATGAGATGACATATAATAACCTTCACATATAGAACAATTGTGCCTCAGGTAAGACACAAGGCTATAAAGTTAAAAATTTTCATTACAAACTTAGAAAACAAGTAAGATAATTACTGCGGAACAAAAGAAACTGGTATGAAATCTCTGGTCGTCCAATTACTCGGTCCACCGTTAGTATTCGGGTAAATCCAGGTGTCAAAATCATAGTCTTCCTCATTGTCTTCAATAGCATTGACTCCTCGATTGCTGATGCGTATGAGAGGTCTTCCGACCCGAGCTCGTCGAACAACCCTCTGAGCTCCTGAAGTAAAGCCCAAGCCAAACTTGTCAGTTTTATGAATATACTCGGGAAGTTGTCCCCAATTGGTATTCCTGCCTTCTTCAACTACTGCTCTTGCGTCCTTGAGAGAAGCCATCTTCGGAGGAGGTTTGCTGGTAGTAGTTTCAGTTGATGCCAAGATCGGAGGGACATATTCAAATTTTTGACAAGGAGTTTCTATGAATTCCCCATCCATCTCCACGTAGCGGAAGGAATTGAGGTGGCTCACCATGTATTCTTCTTCACCCCGCACTGTGACAATCTTTCCTTTCACCGGATACTTCAACATTTGGTGGAGTGTGGAAGTAACAGCCCCAACTTCGTGGATCCAAGGGCGACCCAACAAACAAGAGTATGATGGCCTGATTTCCATCACATAGAAGGTGGACTCGAAAGTCTAAGAGCCTACTTTGACAGAGATGTTCACTTCCCCATGCACCATTCTCTTTGATCCGTCAAAAGCCCTTACCACAATGTTACTAGGCTTTAGAGTCAAACCCTCGCAGTCCAATTGGTACAACGCCTTCTTGGGCAGAACATTCAGCGAAGATCTAGTATATATTAGCACATGAGCCATAGTGGTGCCCCTGCATTCGATCGAGACATGCAGAGCATCATTATGCTTTCTTCCTTTTGGTGTCAAGTCAGTGTCTGAGAAGCCCAGCCCATTGTCGGCGGTCAGGCTAGCCACACAATCTTTAAATTGATTAGCTGAAGTCTCTTGTGGCACATGCGCAGTTTTGAGGAATGCAATCAAAGCCTTCGCATGGGCCTCGAAGCATAACAACAGGGATAACATAGATATCTTTGAGGGGGTCTGCTCCAACTGCTCGACCACATTGTAGTCACTCTTTTTAATTATTTTCAAAATTTCCTCTATCTCTTTCTTAGAGGCTTCCACAACAATTTTCTTAGGCGCCTCCGTCCGGGTAGGCTCACCTATAACTTCTTTGCCGCGAGTATCAGACGACTTGCCGACAGAGGTAATAACTGGAATAAGAACAGAAGTAGTAGTTGATGTGCTAGCAGGAACAACAGATGGAATGACAATAGGCTTGTTGACAGTCTTATGGGAAATCTCAGGAGAGAAAACCCTTCTACTTCTAGTAACCTTGCTGGTCCTGACAATGTTACCAACATCAGGATCAACTGCTTCGGTCTTCAAGTTTTATTTAACGCCATGATAGTAAACATCGGCGCCATAATGCCAAGGGAAAACTTTGTCTGAGGCGTACGGGATAGGACCAGGATATGTGATTATTAGCGAAGCGATTCTCGTAGTGGGTGTAATCCTAACAGGTCTTCTCGAGGAGGCCTTGAAAGGACTGGCGGAAATGGTTATAATAGCAATGTCTTCAGATGGAACAACAGGAACCAGAGTTTTCTCGAACAAAATTTATTTACTGTCCATCAGGTGTTGAACACCTGACCTCAGCAAATGGCAACCAGAAGGTAGAAATGAACACATGTGGCAACCTTCACCACAACCCGGAAATAAACCGGCCAACAACAAATTCTTCTTAACAGTCATGAGAGGAGTAGAAACTTCATCCACCAAGGCCACAAATAGATCAGTATCAATGACGTTAACTCCATGGTTGTGCTTAGGCATGGGAGCAGTTATGATATTGGGATTCTCCGGAGCGTCGAACTCAATCTCCTTGGCTTCAATCAAATCTTGTACTTTATTTCTTATAGCCCAACAATCATTTGTGTCATGACCAGGACTCCCAGAATGATAGGCGCACCCGGCGTTCGGATTGTATCGAGGAGAAGAGGTATTAGGATTCTAGGGAGCCTCTTTTAAAGTTTCCAAGTTAGACCTCAGCAGGTGGGTAAAACCTTTGTCGATGTCATGTTGATCTGGGTGAACTGCCTTTGTGGTCTTTCCACCCTTTGCTGATTGTTGCATTATCGGGCAGCCGTATGCCTAGGTATTATTACATCACTTACTATTGGACGGTGTCCCGCTCTGCTCTGATCTCTCGGGTTATAAATGGCACTAGCTTCCTTCTTTCCATCAAAGGGTTTCTTCATCGTGCTCGAGGATGCATCTTTTTGAACTTTTCCACTTTTTATACCGGCTTTGACCCGCTCACCAGTCATGATTAGTTCAGTAAATCCAGCTGAGGAACTTCCGATCAGGTGGTTGAAGAATGGACCTGATAAGGTGCCTAGGAACATATCCACTAACTCTCTGTCAGATAGAGGGGGCTTGACTCTGCCTGCGAGATCCCTCCATTTCTGAGCATAGGTTTTGAAACCTTCACCTGTTCCCATAGACATGCCTTGCAATTGCATCCGAGTTGGAGCTAAGTCAGCATTGTACTGATATTGTTTGTAAAAAGCGGCAGCCAAATCTTCCCAACTGCGAATATTGGCCCCTTCCAATTGATAGAACCAATCCAACTGCGTCCGTGACAAGCTCTCTTGGAAAAAATGCACCCATAGATTCTTATCAGCCGTATGGGGTTGAATCTTTCTGACGTCTGACCTTAAATGCAACTTTGGTCAAGAGACACCATCATATTTAGTGAAAGTGGGGACCTTGAATTTCTGCAGGATGACAACCCTTGAGACAAGTCCTAACTCTTCAAAATCCAATTCGGGTACCCTCTGAATCTCCATAGCATTCAAACGATCCTCTAGCTCTTTGTATTTATTATCAGCAGGAGGATACTGCTCCTCAGAGTAATCATGTTCTTCCTCTTCCTCGGATGTTGGGTTGTTGTTCACTTCCTTGATCTTATCTCCTTGATTATCTCCTTCACCCGATGATGTTGCAAAGTCCAAAGTCCGCCTGGCTTGTCCTTTGAACCTTCTTCCCATTATCACAGTACCAGTTGGTTTCTTCGCTTTCTTCTTCTTCTCTTTGGCCAGTAGAGTCTTCAACTCCTCTTGTCCTTTTGTCAGAGTCAAGAGCATTTGTTGAAATTGGATTTTCTGCGCCTGAAGATCTTTCACTGTCTGTTTAATATCCATCTCACTGAAATAAACAGTAGAAGGATAAGGAGACCTATTGTAAGAAACCTGTATGATGTTATGATGAATGAAGATGCAATATGCAAATGATTTCAAGGAATTTAGAGATTTAAATTTGTTCAAATGAAAAAGGAACACACGTTATATTAAATCCAATGTTTGAGCACATCATGCCTCTTTGGGCTTACAATGAAAGAAACAAAATACAACAAAAACTCCTAAGACAAGAAGGTTGAACGCATCCTCTTTGGAGCGATGTATGCATTCAGGTTTTTCTCTTCATGAAGCAGCTTGGTGAGTTCCAGAACTTTCTTCTCACTGGCGTAAAACCAGGCTTCAAGGGTGTCTCGCTCTTCCTTCAACTGAACCCAAGCTTTCTGTAAGTCTTTGAGAGAGGTAGGCATGTCAGGATGAATGACAGTGTATGGGGCGTCTCCTTCAACAATAGGCTCTATGATAACAGGGAGGACGAAAGGGTAAGGCATCACGAGACTCTGAGCACGAGCTCGCACCCACCTAAGATAAGGCTCGAGAGGGATAGAGTTTTTGTGTCCCAAAGTCCTACAGTCCACCTTGTTCACCATTCTCCAAGCTCGTGTGAACCTTTGGCGGTAACCTTGGTCATCTTTGTCATAGTCGAACACCAGACCTTGAATGAGCATCTCATGAGGACCGTCTCTTCGAGCATACCTAAACTGTCGAAGAGCTAAGCAGGGGTTGTAGGTGATACCTCCCCTAATACCAAGCAGAGGGACGTTAGGGAATTCCCCACAGCGGTCAATGATAGAGACATCTTCCAAGGATCTCGAACACCAACGGATGTCAGAATAGGTGTGAAGTGAACCACTTAGCGAGTAAGGGGATGCAACACAAAAGAGTACCTATTTTCTTCATGGTGCGGGTATGAAGACAATGCAAGATGTCTCCCAGTAAGGTAGGTATGGGATTGCGAGAGAGAAAGACTTTGATGGCATTAACATCTATGAATTGGTCTGAGTTGGGGAACAAAACCAAACCATAAATGAGAAGGGCCAGGATGTCTTCAAAAGCTTGGAAATCCATGTCGTCCCAGAATGAACGAGCCTTCTCCAATAGAAACTTGGCTAGGAAACCTTTGACCCCGCTTCTTGTCTCCCAATTGGCCATGACGTCTGCTCTATTCAGATGCAAAGCTTCGGCGATGACTTCAGGTTTTGGAATCCCCTCTAGACCGATGAACGATATCTGATCAAGCACGGGAACCCCTAAGAGTAGAGAAAACTCTTCCAGTGTAGGTACCAACTGATAGTCCGGGAAAGTGAAACAATGATGTACAAGATCAAAGAATTGGAATAGCACACACATCATCTCTTCTTGGAAACTGGATGTAGCCAAACTGAGGAGTCGACCGTATTTCTTGGTAAAAGGAGAATCCCCGGGCACTCTTGAGGCTAACTCTTGAAGCTGAGGGTGTGCTTTTACAAAGCTGATTCGGATGGTGTTCCTTCGGACGGAATTCATGACCTACAAACAAAAACAAAGATAAACTTCTAAATCCTTGAAATGGTTAGTGAGCATGCGTATGATACTTCTGATGTTTATGATGTTTATGTACAAGTAAACATATACACACACAGCAAACAAGTCCTTATGTTTTAGGCTTGCATGGGGTTTTATAGGTAAGTACCCTCTTGAAGTTTAGTTGGCTCAACTTGTCGTAGTAAGAGTGATCGGGTTCTAAAGGATCTCAATATCACCGACCTTTCTCTTAGGCATTGTCTCAGCATAATCAATCTTTTCTTGCGGCCGAGATATCCCAAAACTCCTGCCCCATTGAGTGTAGTATCGAGTATCAACCAATTTTCAGCTCTACACCGAAACCGGTTATCTCACTACGTCCTAATGGCCAAGTTTGTTCAATTAGGGTTCTAAGGTCAGTTAGTGCTTCATGACGCCACTCAGAGGCCCCGTATTCTCCTCGATTCACCACGAGGGATACCGGTACCCACAAATATGTCACACTAACATAGCCATTGTTTCAATCATATCCGTCTACGTCATACAGTTTCCACAATCTATTGCTATTTACCTAAAAAGGTGTCCCAGATCCGGGTGGAGGATCAAAGCAAGCCCAAACATATAACAAAATGTAAAGCATACAAATCAAACAATGAAAGCAAGTAAATGTGATATAACCCTAAGGTAACCCCACTTTAAGAATCTCCCCAGCAGATTCGTCAGTTCTGTGATACGGTGTGTTGTACCCCAAAATTTGCCCTCCCATATTTCTTCAAATTTTATCAAGAATCATCCTCAAATGGTTCAAGAACTTCTCAAAGATTGCACAGCCCAACTGCCTCCTAAGCCAGTCCAAATTAGGGTTTTGGTTCTTGCAAGGAAGTTGAGGTTTTCAAGGGCTCAATCAAGTCCAATATGCCTATATACATTGTCAAGCATCTACATATCAAGTTTCAAGACTCATAGCATCAAGTTGCACAGTCAAAAGCCCTCATTGCTTCACAATCAACTATAGGGGTAAAATGGTCATTTGACAGTCAAAAGTCAAATTTTTTGGTCAACATCTTATTTTGAGCACACAATCATCATTTTATCAAGTCTTGATCATGATTCCTCAAGAATGGCTCAAAAATCATCAAGATGCAAAAGTTTCCATTTTGGGACAGCTGAAAAGTCAACTGTAACTTGACCAAGGCATAACTTTTTCATGGTTCATCATAAAAATCCCATCCAATGCTCATTTTGAAGGGGATTACATTTCCTACAACTCATATTCACATTCCAAGTCCAAGAAATGCTCTCACAAAAAGTTATCAATTTCTACATTATGGGTCATTTTCAAAAGTCAACAAAAATGCACTTTAAGTCAAAGACCATAACTTGAGATTGGTAAATCCAAATGACATGGGACCAAAGGAATTGGTTATATGACTTCAAGAACTTTCTAAAATGTCCAAGAACATGTTCATATGGTCAAAATTGAGCAAGATATGCATTGGAGAAGTTGGGAAATTTTTGTGAAATGGCAAAAGTCAACTATCCTTAAAACTTCAATTTTTGACAAAAGGGGCCACTTTCTTCCACTTGATTCAGCCTTGTCATGCCATACAAGTGTCCCATGATTAATTTCAAGATCAAACATTTATTTTTTCTATTTTATTTAATTTTTATTGATTTAATTCATTTTAAATCCATAATAATTCAAATAAAATCAGAAAATTAATGGAATGGCATCTTGGTGACTTAAATGGATTTCATGTGTCATATGCCAGCTACCAAATTCGTGCCAAGCCATTTTGTGCATAAAATCTTGAATTTGAACCAAGTTTGGAAAGTCCTTTAATTGTGGTCAACAAGAATCCAAAACTTAATTGCACAAGGATACAAGCCTAGCTGCTGACCTAATTTCATTCATACCTACATAAGCAAGCGTGACAAACCTAATTCACAACCTAGAGAGTGCACAAACGGCCAGAGCAAAAGTGGAAAAATTTTCAAAAAGTGTGAGATCGAAAACAGTATTGCAAGCACTTTCAGACCAAAAGGAGAACGTGACATCCTTCCTTGCAATCCCCTGAAGCCAAAGCGACCACAAATGCATCCTAAGACTACCTACCAAGCGCTGTAAGTTGTCTCGAACTCTCCCCTAAACATGGAATCTCAACCTCTAATTCTTGCGCCTTTTCTTTAATATTTTTGCATATTTGTGTTCACCATTCAATTTCCAAGCATCCTGCATTATTCAATTGTATTGTTGTAGCCTAGATCTCCCTACCCGAATCTAGGGTTTTGGGGGTTGCAATTTGGGGTTTTGTTTTACAGGAATAATTGGTACAAGCCATAGCCATGGACGGATTCAGGAGATTGAGACGAACAGGATGATGGCTTTGGCTGACATTTTCGTGGCCTAGAGCTCAGTATAGGAGAGGCAACGAATTTTGTTGCGGAACCAAATCCGCAGGAAAGAAACACAGGGGCTATTGGAGAAGACGATGATGTGTCTTCACATCACTGGCCCATTCAAATCCAAAACGCGCGTTTTTTTTATTTTATTTTCAGGATGTTGCTTATTTATTTTATATAATATCATTTTCTTATTATAATAACAAATGGAATGGATTGGCTCAGTGGCTAAGGCGTGCAGGCTTTGAACGTTGGGACCTGGGTTCGAATCCCAGGTCCCCCAAAATTTCCATATTATTTTTCTTCATACAATTGTGTGCAGGCTTCAAAGAATAGTCCATCATATGCCTCCAGCAACGTCATGCCATGTGGCCACCATCATCAATCCAATGGTCAGGATGGAAGCATACCATGCTCCTGGTCAACCCTGAGCATAGGCAAGCAAGAAGGTCAAACGTGGCTGAGAGTTAATGGGCCCAGGATTTCTAAAGGCACCTTCAAATCTGCCCCCCCCCCCCTTGAGTTTGCATTTTTTTTTATTTTCTCTCTTTCATTTGTTTTATTTATTTTTATTGTTTTTTTAATTAATTACTCACCAGCAAATTAATTATTTTCTTTCACAAATAAAATTCAGAAAAACCTAAAAAATATTTTTATTAATTTCAATTACTTTTTTTTGTAAATAAATTATAATTAATTAATTAGTTTAATTAGGAAATTTTAATCTTTTTCTTAATAAATAAAATTAGTTTAGAATTAGGGTTTTGAAAATTTTAATTCCTTTTATTTTATTTTCATTAAAACATAAAAAAACAAAAACATTTTTTTATTTTAATAAATTAATTAATTGGTAATTAGGCTTAATTTCATTAATTGCAAAAAGGACAAATTCAATTCTTTCTCAAAAAAGGGTCAAAACCCTCAGGACGTCCCGATTCAATCTTTCGCGCGCGTATTTATTTTTTAATTCATTATTTTGTATGTGCTCAGGAAATGTAATAGTTAATTAGAACTTTACTGCTTTCTTTTACCTTTCTCGCATTTATTTTCCAAACGAGTTTTGTTTTTTGGCGATGTATAGACCTGCGCCTTGTAATAGCGTAGCTTTACCTTTCCGCAATTTATTTTCCGCACTCTTAACTGTTTAAATGCATGAAAGACTTGTATGACAAATAAAATCAATCCGTAGCTCACAAATAACATGTACAAGACAAACATTAACTGAAACAACACACATGCACATGCCACTCCTAGGGTACGCCTCACTGGTTGCCTCGACATGGTCATCAAGTATAGGGTGTCTTAGAGGTCGCCCTCCTGTCTAAAGATCCAGTTGCCTCGGAACGGTTGCCTCGGATAAAAAGGATCTAGGACATTAGGGTTACCGCTAAGGCGTCCTACTATTGCTTTGGTGACCACACATGTCCCTTAATCGAATTGACCCGAATAACTCCAACGATGGTGCTACCTACCTCTCAATGGTGGGATAGCACTATCTAAAGGACTCTTACACAGCCTAATTCCTTAGAGTAGGTAGATTCTCCTGGGTACTTGCTCTCTCAAAAACAAACAAAACAACTTTTCGCACCTACACTTTCAAAAAGTTTTCAAACAAATTTTTTATACACTCTTGAGGACATATACAAGAGTTACTTAGAAATTTTTTTCAAACGAAACTTTATTTCAAAACCCACACACACTTGAAAAGCAAACAATCTTTTGAAAACATAAGAGCAAGTACCTAAGAGCCCGTGGATAACCACGGATAGAAAGGGTGCTAATACCTTCCCTTTCTATAAATCTACCTCCCGAACCGAGAGACATCTCGAAAAAAGGAATTTTGCTGTGCTTTTGTCCTTTCCATGTTGGAGAACATAAAAGACGGTGACGACTCTTGCTTACCGCGACATTTCGCGAACCTGCTTAAAAAATAGTCAGTTCTATTTCCACCGATCACAGAACTGGCGACTCTGCTGGGGACACTTAATAAGTGAGGTGTACCTTAGGATTAGACCACTCTTATGTTTTCAATTGCTTGCTTTGTTTGCTTTAATATTGTGGGCCTGTTTTGGAGTTTCATAGATCCTAACCCGGATCTGGGGGATACCTTTTAGAAAGTAGCAATAAACTGTGAGGGAACTGTGCGAGGTATACCGACACGATTGAAGCAGTTTGCTACGTTGATGTGGAACTTTGGTGAGTACCGGTAACTCTTGAGTCAAGTCAAGGAGAGTACGGGGCCGCCGCGTGGTGTCGTGAAGCATCAACTGACCTTAGGAACCTTACTTGACCATCCTGGCCTCTTTAGGGTATTGAGATGACCGACTTTGGTGCAGTCCGAAGTTGGTAGATACTCGATACTACACTCATTGAGGGTTGTTTTCTTGGAATATTTTGATCGCCAGTTCAGTGGCTAAATCAAAACAATGAACACAGAAAACAACCCAATGATATTGAGATCCTTAGAACCCGGTTACTTTGATAGGATAGGTTTTTGAGCCCACCAACTTCAAGAGGGTAATACCTAGACCTCATGCTGGCCTAAACTCTAAGGGCTGTCTGGTGTGACTTGTGTGCCTTACCATGTTTGCCTTTTGTGAATACTTGTGGTGTGATTTTATCATAACATCATAGCATCATACAACATCATATGCCTTTACTAACCACTTCAAGGGTTCGAATCTTCATCTTTGTTCTTGTTTTGTAGGACATGGAAACTATCCGCAGAAAGAAAATTCAGATCAACCTTGTAAGGGTCCCTCCTCAGCTTAAGGAGCTCACGTCCAGGATTCCCGATAACTCTTCCTTCAGTGAAAGGCATGGTAGACTCATCAGCTTGGTCAATACCAACATTGAAGAGGATATGGTGAAAGTGTTGTTCCAGTTCTTTGACCCTTTGCACCACTGTTTTACTTTCCCGGATTATCAATTGGTGCCTACTTTGGAAGAGTTTTCTCAGCTTCTGAAGGTTCCTATCCTTAGTCAACTACCCTACAACGGTATGGAAAAGGAACCCAAACTTGAAGAGGTTGCTAAAGCATTATGCCTACAACCATCTGACATCAAGGGGCATTGGGAAATCAGAAGTGGTATCAAAGGATTCTTGGCAAAGTTCCTGTTTGAGAAAGCACAAGAATGTTGGAATTCCCTTGACCTACAAGCCTTTGAAGAAGTTGTGGCACTCCTTGTCTATGGGTTGGTATTGTTCCCGAATCCAGATCAGCTTATAGATCTCAATGCTGTCAAGATCTTCATGTCCAGGAATCCTATACCTACATTGCTTGGGGACATCCTTAACTCATGTTACACTAGAACCATGAGAAAAAGAGGTGTTCTCATGTGCTGCACTCCTCTCCTGGAAAGGTGGTTTATTTCGCACCTTCCACAATCAGTTTTGAAGAACGAGCGGGGTTTGAGGTGGTCGCAACGACTGATGACCCTTACACACGCTGATATACATTGGTGTTCTCGGTCCAGAGAAAACGTCACTATCATTGATCGTTGTGGAGAGTTTCCTAATGTTCCTTTACTTGGAGTTAGGGGGGCATTACTTACAACCCATGTCTGGCTTTGAGACAGTTTGGATATGCTCGGAGGGATGGCCCTCATGACATGTTGATTCCTGACATAGTTTTTGACTTCGACAACGATGCACAGGGACTTCGCCAAAGATTCATCAGAGCTTGGAGGATGCCCAACAGGGTAGATAGTAAGACACTGGGGCACAAGAACTCCATCCCCCTGGAGCCTTATCTCAAGTGGGTACGAGCCCGCTCCCAGAAGCTGGTGATGCCATATCCTCATGTTCTCCCCGTGATCAAAGAGCCAGTTGTGGAAGGAGAGGTGCCATACACCGTTCAACATCCTGACATGCCAACATCTTGGGAAGAAATGCAAAAGAGCTGGATCCAACTCAAGGAAGAACGGAATTCTCTTGAAACCAGTCTACATGCCAGTGAGAAGAAGGTCTTGGAGCTCACCCGTCTACTCCATGAGGAAAAGACTCTCAACACTTACATAGCTCCAAAGAGGATGCGCAGTGTCTTTTGGGATTAATCATTTTGTAATGTTTTGCCCATGAGGCCCTGATGTACTGAACAAATTATCTCTTAATATAACGTGTGTTCCTCTTTTGTCTACAACGGATTTGAACTTTCGAACCCTCGAATGCATTGCATAAATAGCATATCATGCATCATGTGCATAACAGGTACTCTTTTTCTACAGGTTGCTTAATCTTCTTCGCTGTTTATTTCAGCAACCATCATGTCTTCCGAACCTACTACTGAACAAGATATCAAGGCCCTCCAGGCCCAGAACGCCCAGTTCCAGGAGCTGGTCATGAGCTTAGCCCAAGGGCAACAGGAGTTGAAGACTCTGCTCTTAAAGGAGAAGAAGAAGAAGAAAAAGAGGACTGTGTTGTTTAACACTGGACAGAGGTTTGGGAATACACTACAGAATGAGGCTGATCAGGCTACTTCCTCTGCAGGGAAGGACAACCCACAAGGGAGAGAGGTTCCTAGTCCTGTGGTCTCTGACAACGAGACAGATTTCAATGATGAACAATACCCTCCTGCTGAGGACAGCTACAAGCAGCTGGAGGACCGACTAAATGCTACGGAGATTCAACGCGTGCCTGGGTTGGATTTTGGAGATCTAGGTTTATCTTCTGGGGTGGTGATCCCACACAAGTTCAAGGCACCTGCCTTTGCGAAGTACGACGGGGCTTCCTGTCCTAAGCTGCACCTCCGTTCTTATGTAAGGAAGATCCAACCTTACACTGCAGACAAGAACCTATGGATCCATTTCTTCCAGGATAGCCTTTCAGGGGCTCAACTCGAGTGGTTCTATCAGCTAGATGGAGCCAGTATTCGAAACTGGGAGGACTTGGCTACTGCTTTTTATAAGTAGTATCAGTACAATTCCGACCTCGCTCCTATGCGTACCCAACTCTAGGGTATGTCACTAGGAACGTGTGAAGGTTTTAAGGAGTACGCGCAGAAGTGGAGAGACCTGGCTGGCAGGGTGCAGCCACCGTTGACTGACCATGAACTCGTGGACATGTTCTTGGGGACCCTGTCTGGTCCGTTCTTCAACCACCTGATTGGTAATTCTTCTGCAGGGTTTACAGACCTCATTCTGACTGGTGAGAGGATAGAAGCTGGTATCAAGTCGGGGAAGATACAGAAAGGTGCCTCCTCGAGCACTGAAAAGAAGCCCTTCAAGAAGGAAGCTAGTGCTGTTTATGGTCCCAGAAGACAGAGTAAACCGGAACGCCGCCAAGCTGTCAACGCGGTGGTAATTTCAAAGCCTGCTGCTGCTCCTCAGTAATACAACTAGCCAAGGGGTGAGAGACCCAAAAGGCAGTACACTCGGCTCAGCATGACCCTGTCTCAGATTTTTCCGCAACTGTTGTCAACCAATCTGGTAACTGTCAAGGAAGCTCCGAAGGTTGTGAACACAACCTCTCCAAAGTACAACCCCAACGCCCGTTGCGCTTATCACTCTGATAGCCCGTGGCATTCTACTGATGATTGTTGGGCTCTAAGGAATAAGGTTCAAGACCTTATTGATGCTAAAGAAATACAGTTTGAGGCGCCCAAAAGGCCCAATTTTGTGACTGCTCCCATGCCCCAGCATGGAGTGAATGCTGTGGAAGAAGACCGGTATGTAGCCTCCGTGGATGATATTGTTACTCTGTTGTTGACTGTAAAAAGGAACCTGTTGCTAGCCGGTTTATTTCTGGGATGTAGTAAAGGTTGCCTTCTATGTGCTGTTTCACATGCTGGTTGTCCTTTGCTGAAGTCAGGCATCCAAAACCTGATGGATAGCAAAGAAATCTTGTTCAAGAAGATTGTTGTTCCTGCTGTCCGTACCGAAGAAGTTTCTATTGTCACTATTTTCAACAACCCCCCTAAGGCTCCCTCAAAGAAGCATGTCAAAATCATGCTTGTTCACAAGATTGCACCTATCATTATCACCGTTCCGGGGCCCCTCCCCTATACATCTGACAAAGCTGTCCCTTGGCACTATGGGGCAGATGTTTATGTGCTGGGAGTTAAACAAGAATTTGATACTACTACCGGCGTCAGTAACATCATCGGGCCTACCAAAGTCACTCGCAGTGGTAGGCTCTTCTCACCAGATATTGCGCCACCAGCCATTCAAAGACCTCTTATCATCACACCTGCCAGTGTGCCTGTTTCCCTTCCTGATCAAGTTCCTGTTTCTACCCCTGCTGCCGAGTCATTTGACACTCGGGGCAAAGGGATTGCTACTGATGTGCCTGCCCAGACGGAGGCACCGAAGACCGTCAATGTTGAAGCTTCCAAGCAAGAGATGGAAGAGATCCTTAAAATTATCAAGAAGAGTGATTTCAATGTAGTTGAGCAGCTGGGGCACACCCCCTCTAAAATTTCTATGCTATCAATGTTGTTGTGTTCAGAGGCCCATGCCAAGGCCCTGATTTCCTTCCTGAAGACGGCCCATATGCCATAAGAAACGTCTGCTGATCAATTTACCGATTGTGTGGCCAACTTGACTGCTGATAATGGGTTGGGTTTCTCTGACGCCGATCTGACTGCCAAAGGAAAGAACCATAACGACGCCCTGCATGTCTCCATTGAATGCAGGGGCACTACTCTTGCCCATGTGTTGGTAGACACCGGTTCTTCGTTGAACGTATTACCCAAGAAGGCTCTAGACATGTTGGATTGTGAAGGCTTAGAGCTCAAGCCTAGTAACATTGTTGTCCGGGCCTTTGACGGGTCGAAAAGGATGGTACATGGTGAAGTTGACATTCCAATCAGGGTTGGTTCTCAAGTTTTTGACTTTACTTTCTATGTTATGGACATCCGACCATCCTATTCTTGTTTGCTGGGTCGTCCTTGGATCCACAAGGCTGGAGCTGTGTCCTCCACATTACATCAGAAGCTTAAGTACCCGGTCAGAGGGAAGATCGTAACAGTTCAAGGGGAAGAAGAATATATGGTCAGCCACCTCAACTCGTTCTGGTACGTAGAGATGGATGGGGAATTCATTGAAACCCCCTTTCAACACTTTGAGGAGGTGCCTCAGACACTGGCGTCAGCAGAGACTGTGACTGAAGAAGATTCTCCTTTGAAGATGGCTTCCTTAAAGGATGTCCGGGCTGTGATTGAGAAGGAAGCTCAAAGGGATGTCCGTAAAGAAAGGATTGGAAGACCTCCCGTATTCATCACCAACCCGGGAGTAAATGCTATTAAAGACGAAGTGGAAGAATCTGAGTTTGACAGCTGGATCTACCCAACAACCAATGGTGAACCAAGCAACTGGACGGCGAAAGACTTCACACCTATTACTTTTGTCACTTAGTAATGAACTCTTTTGTTTTAAATTTGTAACGAACAATAAGTTGAAACTTTATGGCCCGGTGTCTTACCCGGGGCACCGTGGCTTCATTTGTGAGGGATTTTGTGTGCCACTTTCATATATCATTAATAAAAGCATTGGACGTTTTTTCGCATTTCAAATCTTGCGCTCCTTTTCTTTCTTTATTATATATTGCAAAACAGCTATATTTACACACACTCACTTATACAGGTTCCAATCCACTATGGATCCCACTGGTAACGACTCTGCTACTGCCGGCTATGACTTCGAAAATATGATCAACTTAGCCGAAGACGAAGGTGAAGATGATTGCGAAGTGCCTGGTGAACTTGCAAGACTGCTGCTCCAGGAAGAGAGGGCCATTCAGCCACATGAAGAGCCAGTGGAAACGGTAAATCTGGATACTGAGACAGACAGAAAGGAAGTCAAGATTGGTGCCAATCTAGGGCTCAGTGTGAAACAACAGTTGATTCAGATGCTGTATGACTACGTGGAAATCTTTGCCTGGTCTTACGAAGACATGCCTGGGTTGGATACCGACATTGTGGTTCATCACCTGCCTACCAAAGAAGACTGCCCTCTGGTTAAACAGAAGGTTCGCTGTATGCGTCCAGAGATGTCCGAGAAAATCAAAGCTGAGGTTATGAAACAATTCGATGTCGGGTTTCTAGAAGTGACTTCTTACCCTCAGTGGGTTGCCAACGTGGTTCCAGTGCCGAAGAAAGATGGTAAGGTCCGAATGTGTGTTGACTACAGGGATTTGAATAGGGCGAGCCCCAAGGATGACTTCCCTCTGCCTCATATCGACGTTTTGGTTGACAAAACTGCTCATCACAAAGTATTCTCCTTCATGGATGGGTTCTCCGGTTATAATCAGATCAAGATGGCTCCTGAAGACATGGAGAAGACCACTTTTGTTACTCAGTGGGGCACCTTTTGCTACAAGGTCATGCCATTTGGGTTGAAAAATGCTAGGGCAACCTACCAATGTGCCATGGTTGCTTTGTTTCATGATATGATCCATCATGAGATAGAGGTATATGTCGATGATATGATTGCAAGGTCCCAAACTGAGGAGGAACACCTTGACCATCTACAAAAGCTGTTCGATCGTCTGAAGTTGTACAAGCTGAGGTTGAACCCGAACAAGTGCACCTTCGGGGTAAGATCTGGAAAATTGCTAGGCTTCGTCTTAAGCGACAAAGGTATTCAAGTGGACCCTTCCAATGTGAAAGCCATACAAGAGATGCCAGTTCCCAAAACAGAGAAAGAAGTCAGAGGCTTTCTAGGACGGCTGAACTATATTGCCCGATTCATCTCGCACCTAACTGCTACCTGTGAACCAATCTTCAAGCTGCTGAAGAAAGATCAAGTGGTACGTTGGAACGATGAATGTCAGGCCGCTTTCGAAAGAATCAAAGAGTATCTCCAAGAACCACCCATTCTTATGCCGCCGGTTGAAGGGAGACCTCTAATCTTATACTTGACAGTACTGGACAACTCAATGGGGTGTGTGCTAGGGAAGCATGACGAGTCTGGCCGAAAAGAGGACGCCATTTATTACCTTAGCAAAAAGTTTACCGACTGTGAGACCCGATACTCACTGCTCGAGAAAACTTGTTGCGCTTTGGTATGGGCTGCTCACCGGCTGAGACAGTATATGTTGACTCACACTACTCTGTTGATTTCAAAAATGGATCCAATCAAGTACATATTCGAAAAGCCCGCCTTGTCCGGAAGAATAGCAAGATGGCAGATGATCTTGACGGAATATGACATCCAGTACACGACTCAAAAAGCAATCAAAGGAAGTGTATTGGCAGACCATTTGGCACACCAGGCAGTGGATGACTACCAGTCAATGAACTTTGAATTTCCAGACGAGAATATCATGGTAGTGACTGATTGTGAAGTACCTAGACCGGATGAAGGACCTGAGGAAGGATCCCGATGGTCTATGCACTTTGACGGAGCCTCAAACGCTTTGGGTAACGGTATTGGCGCCGTGATCATATCCCCTAAAGGCACTCATACTCCACTTACCGCCCGACTATGTTTCAACTGCACCAACAACATGGCGGAGTATGAAGCATGCATCACGGGTCTTCAAGCTGCAATCGACTTAAGGATTAAGTTTTTGAGTGTCTTCGGAGATTCCGCTCTCGTGATCAATCAGATCAAAGGCGAGTGGGATACGAAACACCCAAATCTTATTCCTTACAAATAGTATGTGTTGACATTGATCCCCCATTTCAAGGAGATAACTTTTGAACACTTCCCAAGAGAGGAGAATCAGTTGGCGGACGCGCTAGCTACGATGTCTTCCATGTTCAAAGTCAAATGGGACAACGAGGCTCCCCGAATCATTATCTAGAAATTGGATGAACCTGCACATTGCTGTGATCTTGAGGCTGAAGTGGTAACTGAAAAACCTTGGTATCATGAAGTGAAGAGGTACCTGGAAGCTCAAGAATACCCCGAGGGTGCATCTGTCAACGACAAGAAGTTCCTGAGAAGATTCGCTGCAAAGTTCTTCCTCAGCAATGGCATTCTTTACAAGTGAAACCATGATTCAACCTTACTGCATTGTGTGGATAAAACTGAAGCAGAAAAGATCATGTCAGAGCTACATGAAGGTACCTTCGGAACACACTGCAGTGGACATACCATGGCAAAGAAAATCCTTCGGGCAGGATATTTCTGGTCCACAATGGAAGCCAACTGTTACCAACACTCTCGGACGTGTCACAAATGCCAGATCTATGCTGATAAGGTGCACATTCCTCCGGTTCCTCTGAACGTCTTGACAGCACCTTGGCCTTTTGCAATGTGGGGGATAGATATGATCGGCGAGATCAGACCTACGGCATCTAACGGGCATTGCTTCATCCTGGTAGCAATTGATTACTTCACAAAATGAGTTGAAGCAGCTTCCTATGCTATGGTAACCAAGAATGTCGTGGCACGGTTCATTCGGCATAACCTGATCTGTCGATATGGTGTACCTGAGAGGATCATTACGGATAATGGTACCAATCTTAACAACAAGATGATCACTGAGCTCTGCGAGCAATTCAAGATACAACACCACAACTCTTCTCCTTACCGGCCGAAGATGAATGGGGCTGTAGAAGCAGCAAATAAGAATATTAAGAAGATTGTGCAGAAGATGACAGTGACCTACAAAGATTGGCACGAGATGTTACCGTTTGCTCTTCATGGGTACCGTACTTCAGCAAGGACGTCAACCGGGGCAACACCCTTTTCCTTGGTATATGGCATGGAGGCAGTCTTTCCTATTAAAGTCCAGATACCCTCTCTCAGGATAATGAAAGATACAGGTTTGAGCGAAGATGACTGGATCTAGACTCGGCATGATCAATTAAACCTGATTGACGAAAAGAGACTCACTGCTATTTGTCATGGTCAAACGTACCAAAAACGGATGATCAGGGCATTTAACAAGAAAGTCAGACGCCAAGAGTATCAAGTTGGGGATCTGGTAATCAAGCGCATCATTCTTCCTCAAAGTGATCCCAGGGGAAAATGGACCCCTACGTACGAAGGGCCATTTGTGGTTAAACAGATCTTCTCAGGAGGAGCTATGATTCTAACTACCATGGATGGTGACGACCTTTCTCACCCCGCCAATGCAGACATAGTAAAAAGATACTACGCATGATTAAAGACCCGCTAGATTGATACATATAGGAAAAAATAAGGGCTTCCCGGTGAACCAAAAGGGTTCGGGAAAAAATAAGGGATGAAATGAAAAAAATCGGTACACCCGACAAGTCGAAAACCTGAAAAGGCGGCTTGGGCAAAAATGGGTATCCCGGTGGACTGAAAACCTGAAAGGGCGGTCCAGGAAAAAGTTAGGGATAAAGCGTAATACTATGTCTCATTGGATCACCTTGCATCCATAATTCGACATCAACTATCAGGTTCAGACGGCATCGATCAATCAGCTTCATCTTCAACTAAGCAGCCAAGTGATGAGACGCTTGAAGACATAAAGGCGATAGCAGAGTTGGAACCCAGTGGGATTATTTTTCACATAGCTGTTTTGTTTCCTTTTCATAAAATTGTATAAACTCTATTTTGCTCGGCGGCGTTCTCTTACTAGGACGTCAGCCTCTTGTACACAAACGCCTATTTACAGGAAAATTTCAAAATCAATACAAGCTCATTTTTCAGACAAATTGCCAATTGTTTTTCCTTTATCTGTTTTGTTTTGCAAAGAACGTCCAATGTTCATTTTTGATATATGCATTTGACATTAATTGCTAACTCATAAATATTTGCATGCGAAACAAAAGACTGATTACAGGTGACTTCAGAAACAGGGACAATAAAGAATTGCCTAAGCGATCTAGTTGCTCTGTCCACCAAGGTACCAAGGTAGGTTCGGATGAAGAATATGACCAAATACCTTCACTCCCCGCAGAGTAAGACAAATTTCAGATATACTCCATCCAAGCATAGTTGGTCTCCCGTCAGCCCTAACAAGACACAATATCTCCAACAAGTCAGCAATACTCTCCCCAAGTAGAGTTAGTCTACTGTCAGCCTTAAGGAAGTTGGGCATCCCTATAAGATCTCAATATTCCCCAGCGGAGTATACAGATGTTCCTAAGCAAGCATCCCCGGCAGTCTTAATATAAGACTGTTCCCCGGTGGAATACCAGACACCCCAGTGGAACCATTCCCCAGTACAGTTCAAAAGTTTCCCCAGGAAAGCTGAATCAATCTCCCCAGTAGATTTTTGGAAGCTTATCCCCAGTAGATTCTGGAAGCTTATCCGCTGCAGAATACGAACGCATCTCCCTGGCTTTATTCAAAGGTTATTCCCCACTAGAGCTTATAACTGGGTTATCCTCAGCTAATTGCCACGGAAAGATCGTCCTCGACGAAGTTCTTCCTATCCCCCCAACGGAGTTCATCAATTCCCCAACATAACTTATCAACGGAATCCCCAACGGAATTCTCATCAAATCCTCAGCGAAGTATCTCTCCCCACAGAGTAATTCCCCACAGAGTAATCTCTCCAACAAGTTTATCCTCCAACAGAGTCATCTTCTCCTACCGGTGTATCCTTGCAATCATCATCCCCAGTGGAAACGAAGAACTCTACTCTTCAAACATCAGCCCAGGATTCAACGAACTTCCCGGCATGCGTCAAGGATTTATTTTCCTAGACGAACATTCATAAACATTTCACATTTTATACATCCTTCTTACATACATAACAAAGTGCATACGACACTATCTCATTTTTGAACATCATGATATTATGCATCTCATACATCATGACATTGCATACAACTGATGTTTTGCCTTTTAAGGAAAAGGTCAATCCAAAGATGATTACCGTCAACTTTCGCAATTCCAGATTCGATACCTGTATCTAGCCAGGGCATATCTATGAGCGATTAATTGTGGATTCGATACCTGTATCTAGCCAGGGCATATCTGCATGAAGAGTTTAGATATTCGATACCTGTATCCAGCCAGGGCACATCTGTAGACGACCAATTCCAGATTTGATTCCTGTATCTAGCCAGGGCATATCTGTGAGTAACTGATTGTAGATTCGATACCTGTATCTAGCCAGGGCATGTCTGCATGAAGAGTTTGGAGATTCGATACCTGTATCCAGCCAGGGCACATCTGTAGACGACTAATTCCAGATTTGATTCCTGTATCTAGCCAGGGCATATCTGTGAGTAACTGATTGTAGATTCGATATATGTATCCAGCCAGGGCATGTCTGCATGAAGAGTTTAGAGATTCGATTCCTGTATCCAGCCAGGGCATATCTGTAGACGACTAATTCCAGATTCGATTCCTGTATCTAGCCAGGGCATATCTGTGAGTAACTGATTGTAGATTCGATACCTGTATCTAGCCAGGGCATATCTGCATGAAGAGTTTAGAGATTCGATACCTGTATCCAGCCAGGGCATGTCTGTAGACGACCGATTCCAGATTCGATACCTGTATCTAGCCAGGGCATATCTGTGAGCAATTGATTGCAGATTCGATACCTGTATCCAGCCAGGGCACATCTTCATGAAGAGTTTGAAGATCAACACCTGTAACAGGCCAGGAAAATATCTTTCTTTCTCAGGTACGCAAGTTCTCGCTAAGGAATCTCTTACGCGATCAACATCTCCAGATGGCATCTATAAGCCCATCCACCTACCAACAGTCTCCAAATGGCATCTATAAGCCCATTCCCGACAAGGTTCTGTCACACTTCCAAATGGCATCTATAAGCCCATCTCCACAACTATCCATCACATTTCCAAATGGCATCTATAAGCCCATTCCCGACATTATTTTGTCACATCTCCAGATGGCATCTATAAGCCCATCCTCCTATCCATCATCTCTCCAAATGGCATCTGTAAGCCCATTCCCGCCATCACATTGCTGATACTCCACTATGTGAGTGCAAATTTCTGGGCACTCTAGTGTTCAATCATCTTCCACCTTCGGATCACGAAAGGCACGCAAGCCAATCTACATCCTCAGGTCTAAGAAGATTGAACAGGGGAAACTGTTGTACCCCAAAATTTGCACTCCCATATTTCTTCAAAGTTTATCAAGAATCATCCTCAAATGGTTCAAGAACTTCTCAAAGATTGCACAGTCCAACTGCCTCCTAAGCCAGTCAAAATTAGGGTTTTGGTTCTTGCAAGGAAGTTGAGGTTTTCAAGGGCTCAATCAAGTCCCATATGCCTATATACATTGTAAAGCATCTACATATCAAGTTTCAAGACTCATAGCATCAAGTTGCACAGTCAAAAGCCCTCATTGCTTCACAATCAACTGTAGGGGTAAAATGGTCATTTGACAGTCAAAAGTCAAAAATTTTGGTCAACATCTTATTTTGAGCACACAATCATCATTTGATCAAGTCTTGATCATGATTCCTCAAGAATGGCTCAAAAATCATCAAGATGCAAAAGTTTCCATTTTGGGACAGCTGAAAGTCAACTGTAACTTGACCAAGGCATAACTTTTTCATGGTTCATCAGAAAAATCCCATCCAATGCTCATTTTGAAGGGTATGACATTTCCTACAACTCATATTCACATTCCAAGTCCAAGAAATGCTCTCACAAAAAGTTATCAATTTCTACATTATAGGTCATTTTCAAAAGTCAACAAAAATGCACTTTAAGTCAAAGACCATAACTTGAGATTGGTAAATACAAATGACATGGGACCAAATGCATTGGTTAGAGGACTTCAAGACCTTCCCAAAATGTCAAAAAACATGTTCATATGATCAAAATTGAGCAAGATATGCATTGGAGAAGTTGGGAAATTTTTGTGAAATGGCAAAAGTCAACTATCCTTAAAACTTCAATTTTTGACAAAAGGGGCCACTTTCTTCCACTTGATTCAGCCTTGTCATGCCATACACGTGTCCCATGATTAATTTCAAGATCAAACATTTATTTTTTCTATTTTATTTAATTTTTATTGATTTAATTCATTTTAAATCCATAATAATTCAAATAAAATCAGAAAATTAATGGAATGGCATCTTGGTGACTTGAATGGCTTTCATGTGTCATATGCCAGCTACCAAATTCGTGCCAAGCCATTTTGTGCATAAAATCTTGAATTTGAACCAAGTTTGGAAAGTCCTTTAATGGTGGTCAACAAGAATCCAAAACTTAATTGCACAAGGATACAAGCCTAGCTGCTGACCTAATTTCATTCATACCTACATAAGCAAGCGTGACAAACCTAATTCACAACCTAGAGAGTGCACAAACGGCCAGAGCAAAGTGGAAAAATTGTCAAAAAGTGTGAGATCGAAAACAGTATTGCAAGCACTTTCAGACCAAAAGGAGAACGTGACATCCTTCCTTGCAATCCCCTGAAGCCAAAGCGACCACAAATGCATCCTAAGACTACCTACCAAGCGCTGTAAGTTGTCTCGAACTCTCCCCTGAACATGGAATCTCAACCTCTAATTCTTGCGCCTTTTCTTTAATATTTTTGCATATTTGTGTTCACCATTCAATTTCCAGGCATCCTGCATTATTCAATTGTATTGTTGTAGCCTAGATCTCCCTACCCAAACCTAGGGTTTTGGGGGTTGCAATTTGGGGTTTTGTTTTACAGGAATAATTGGTACAAGCCATAGCCATGGACGGATTCAGGAGATTGAGACGAACATGATGATGGCTTTGGCTGACATTTTCATGGCCTAGAGCTCAGTATAGGAGAAGGCAACGAATTTTGTTGCGGAACCAAATCCGCAGGAAAGAAACACAGGGGCTATTGGAGAAGACGATGATGTGTCTTCACATCACTGGCCCATTCAAATCCAAAACGCGCGTTTTTTTAATTTATTTTCAGGATGTTGCTTATTTATTTTATATAATATAATTTTCTTATTATAATAGCAAATGGAATGGATTGGCTCAGTGGCTAAGGCGTGCAGGCTTTGAACGTTGGGACCTGGGTTCGAATCCCAGGTCCCCCAAAATTTCCATATTATTTTTCTTCATACAATTGTGTGCAGGCTTCAAAGAATAGTCCACCATATGCCTCCAGCAACGTCATGCCATGTGGCCACCATCATCAATCCAATGGTCAGGATGGAAGCATACCATGCTCCTGGTCAACCCTGTGCATAGGCAAGCAAGAAGGTCAAACGTGGCTGAGAGTTAATGGGCCCAGGATTTCTAAAGGCACCTTCAAATCTAGCCCAAACCCCCCCTTGAGTTTGCATTTTTTTTATTTTCTCTCTTTCATTTGTTTTATTTATTTTTATTGTTTTTTTAATTAATTACTCACCAGCAAATTAATTATTTTCTTTCACAAATAAAATTCAGAAAAACCTAAAAAATATTTTTATTAATTTCAATTACTTTTTTTTGTAAATAAATTATAATTAATTAATTAGTTTAATTAGGCAATTTTAATCTTTTTCTTAATAAATAAAATTAGTCTAGAATTAGGGTTTCGAAAATTTTAATTCCTTTTATTTTATTTTCATTAAAACATAAAAAAACAAAAACATTCTTTTCTTTTAATAAATTAATTAATTGGTAATTAGGCTTAATTTCATTAATTGCAAAAAGGACAAATTCAATTCTTTCTCAAAAAAGGGTCAAAACCCTCAGGACGTCCCGATTCAATCTTTCGCGCGCGTATTTATTTTTTAATTCATTATTTTGTATCTGCTCAGGAAATGTAATAGTTAATTAGAACTTTACTGCTTTCTTTTACCTTTCTCGCATTTATTTTCCAAACGGGTTTTGTTTTTTGGCGATGTATAGACCCACGCCTTGTAATAGCGTAGCTTTACCTTTCCGCAATTTATTTTCCGCACTCTTAACTGTTTAAATGCATGAAAGACTTGTATGACAAATAAAATCAATCTGTAGCTCACAAATAACATGTACAAGACAAACATTAACTGAAACAACACACATGCACATGCCACTCCTAGGTTACGCCTCACTGGTTGCCTCGACGTGGTCATCAAGTATAGGGTGTCTTAGAGGTCGCCCTCCTGTCTAAAGATCCAGTTGCCTCGGAACGGTTGCCTCGGATAAAAAGGATCTAGGACATTAGGGTTACCGCTAAGGCGTCCTACTATTGCTTTGGTGACCACACATGTCCCTTAATCGAATTGACCCGAATAACTCCAACGATGGTGCTACCTACCTCTCAATGGTGGGATAGCACTATCTAAAGGACTCTTACACAGCCTAATTCCTTAGAGTAGGTAGATTCTCCTGGGTACTTGCTCTCTCAAAAACAAACAAAACAACTTTTCGCACCTACACTTTCAAAAAGTTTTCAAACAAATTTTTTATACACTCTTGAGGACATATACAAGAGTTACTTAGAAATTTTTTTCAAACGAAACTTTATTTCAAAACCCACACACACTTGAAAAGCAAACAATCTTTTGAAAACATAAGAGCAAGTACCTAAGAGCCCGTGGATAACCACGGATAGAAAGGGTGCTAATACCTTCCCTTTCTATAAATCTACCTCCCGAACCGAGAGACATCTCGAAAAAAGGAATTTTGCTGTGCTTTTGTCCTTTCCATGTTGGAGAACATAAAAGACGGTGGCGACTCTTACTTACCGCGACATTTCGCGAACCAGCTTAAAAAACAATCAGTTCTATTTCCACCGATCACACGGTGGGAGAACTGACTTGTTGTTTTGCGTTTTTGTTTGCAAATGTTGCGGATTAGCAAGAGTCGCCACCGACTTTTATTTTATCCGAAAGGAAAGATGAAAAAGCACAGGAAAGACCTTTAGAGATGTTTTCTTGAGTTCGGGGGGTAGATTATGAAAAGGGAAGGTATTAGCACCCTTTTCATCCATGTTTTTCCATGGGATCTTAGTTACTTGCTAGATCACTTGCTTTTGTTTGAATGTGCTTGCGGTGTGGGTTTTGAAAGTATTTTGAAAACGTATTTGTAATGGTTCTCATCTCTATAATAACGTGTACAAAGTGTTTGTTTGAAAAATGGTTCAAAGATGTGTTTGTAAAAATGTGTTTTTGAAAGTGATTTTCGGAAAGATATTTTGAAATGGTTCTCGTCTCTATAAGAACGCATACAATTTTTTTTATCTTTTGGAAAATGTTTTGAAATGAGAGTGTTGGTGTGTAAAAGTGTTTTTGTTATGAGCAAGCGAGTAACTAGGAGCGAATCTACCTACTCAAAAGGTCTTAAACGTGCTTTTCCTTCTCCTTTAGACATGGCTATCTTACCATTGATTTGGTAAGAAGCCCCATCGTTGGATGTGAAGGGACGAACATTAGGACATTTGTATAGTCATAGAAGTCAACCTATGGGACGTTTTAGCAATGTCGTTTTAGGGACTAGATCGTTTACCGAAGGCAACATTGAGGGTCATCGAGGGACTACGATCTTTTATCGAGGGTCTCTGCTAAAATGCCCATGTTCGAGGGACATGACTATTTTTGTGATAGTCCACAAAGTGGGATTACCCTAAGGGTGTTAATGTGCAAGTGTGTTTGATTGCATGCATTTTAGTCTTGATTAGGGTGATTTATTTGTCGATCTCATATCTTGTCATACACACCCTAGTTACTAATAATATATGACATCAATAAAAGTGCGGGAAGTAAATATCCTACGCTATTACAATCATTAGGGGGGTGGAGGTACATATTTATGAATGGGGGTTGCAAGTAAAATTAAATCCTAAGTTACTATTACAACCATATTGAAATGTATAACATAAGTAAGAAAGAAAAAAAGACTTGTTTTAAAAAGGGTTTTTGTCTTTAAAAAAATTAATTAGTAAAAGGAAAATATTTTTATGTCGTTTTCTGTGTTGGTAAAAAAGTATTAACATTAAAATTGATAAAAAGGAAAACAAATGAAAGATAGAAACAACGTGCTGCTGCAAGCAAAACAACAGGGGTCAGAAGTTCTGAAGCCAGACACATGGTGACTCAGAAAGAAACGTTAGTGGGTATCAGAAGTTCTGATTGGCAAGCTCTGAGGTCCTGCAAGAGATGTTAGAGGGCAGATACAAAAATTCTGGGTTTCTACGTGCTGAACTTCTGAGTGTTAGAATAGTGAGAAAGTCTTAGAAATTATGTGCATATTAAAACAATGAGTGTAAACATCAGAAGTTCTGTATTATGCTAAACTAGTGAGTGAACATTAACAGTCTAGTGTGTTATCATCATGTAAGCATCAAAATTTCAGTGTGTATTAACAGTGAGAAAAATCATAGAAGTTATGTATGCTAAAATAGTGAGGAGAACTCAGAAGTTCTGCGTGTGTTAACAGTGAGAAAAATCACAGAAGTTTTGTGTGCTAAAACAGTGAATGAACATCAGAATTTTTATGCCATATTTCAACTCTCAATCAACACATCAGTAATCCATTCAATTTTCAACAAATAGCAAATCAGAAGGATAAAAGCACAACAGTTTACAGAAGTTTTAATCCTGATCTTGAGCCTAGCCTTAATCAGGAAGTTCTGATCTACAGTTTTTCTATTCATGCAGTGATATAGACAACCTCAATACTATGATATTTACATGTTTAATGATGTTCTGAATGAAAATATACAAAGTCAGAAGGACTTACCTTGAATCTGGAGCGTGTGTTTGAGACTTGAACTGCTGCCTTCAGAGGTCTTAGAATCAGCAAGAGAAACGAAGAAGAAAATGCCAAGTTCTTTTTATTCAAAAGGAAGAACAAAGGTTTTTGTTTTCTGTTTGGGATTTCTGGGTTTTTATGAAGTTTTCACAGTTTTCTTTTCTCTCTTTTTGTGATTCTCTCCCTCTAAAAACCAGCCATCCCCTTGAACGTGTGATGGAGCAAAGTATTTATAGATGGGTTTGTTGTGGTTTTGGGGGGAAAAACAAATGGGATTCAAACCTTTTTGGTATACTGTTCCATTTCTTTTTAATCACAGTTTTCATATGCTAATTTGATGCAAATACGGGGTTTGAGAAAGTGAAGGCATGGACTGGGTCAGCAACTGATTGCAAGACTGTGATGTAGCAGGGCAGCAGGTTACTTAAACGGGGTTTTATGATTTGGTGATGTTCTGGTCACAGAAGATCAGAAGTGTAACTTCTATGTGCTGAATAGTCACGTTCTGGTGGAAGATTATGTTCTGAACCATGTTTGCAACTTCTGACTGCACTTGCGTAGAGGCTGAAGAGCCCTGTTCTGATTGAAGGCTATGTTCTGAACCAAGTTTGCAACTTCTGACTTTACTTGCATGGAGGCTGGCTCAGAAGTTCTGGGGTATCATATACTCTTAGCACTTAGAAAATTTTCTAAATGTTTAAAAAAATTTATTTTTCCAAAGTAACTTCTGACTCCTGATTTTTGATGAACTAAAATCATGTCTTGATAAAATAAAATTGTTGCAACTTGATTTGATCTGAAAGTCAAAGTTTGACTTTCCAGTATGCTTTTGACCATTTTTACCTTGTGAGTGATTTTCTTGAAAAGTGGTAATTCAAGACTTGGAACTTGATAGAAGCAAACCTGAGAGTCTAGGATGATCTTTTGAGAAATGGGAGGGAAAAATTTGGGGTACAATAGATAGCTGCCCCTATTTAATCGTCTTAAACCTAAAGGTGAGATTGGCATCAGTCTTTTGAATGTTCAAGGTAGAAGATGATTAAATACTAAGACCTGAAATTTGTCCTGGAGAGGTAATGTGAGTGTTATTATTTATGATGTATGTTGGGGATAAAATTTTTTTTCTGATGAACTGGTCATGATTGATGAATGTGGTTGAATAACGATAGCTTGTATTAGGGTAACGATACCAATACAAGGTTCTCGAGGGAGTGGGTATTAACGTGATTGAGAAGATATGGCTGATGATGTCATGATGACCGAAGGTAGGATTAAAGACAACATGCTAACTTAAAGATAATGGGACAACAGAGAATCTATCGTGTGGGATTTATGACTTAAAATGAAAGGTAAAGACAATGGGTAAAGATCAACGTATGATCTATGACCCAAGAAAATATAACATAAGGGTAAGACCTACGAGCGACCTATGACCCTAGCAAAGATAACGTGAGGGTAAGACCTACGAGTGACCTACGACCCTAGAAAAGATAACCCGATGGTAAGAGCTACGAGCGACCTACGACCCTAGAAAAGATATCATGAGGGTAAGACCTACGAACGACCTACGACCCTATAAAAGATAACGTGGGGGTAAGACCTACGAGCAACCTATGACCCTAGAAAAGATAACATGAGGGTAAGACCTATGACCCTATAAAAGATAACATGAGGGTAAGACCTACGAGCGACCTACGATCCTAGAAAATATAACATGAGGATACGACCTACGAGCGACCTACGACCCTATACAAGATAACATGAGGGTAAGACCTAAAAGCGACCTACGATCCTAGAAAAGATAACGTGAGGGTAAGACCTACGGGTGACCTACGATCCTAGATAAGATAACGTGAGGGTAAGATTTACGAGTGACCTATGACCCTAGAAAAGATAACATGAAGGTAACACCTACGGGCGACCTATGATCCTAGAAAAGATAACGCGAGGGTAAGACCTACGAGAGACCTACAACCCTATGAAAGATAACATGGGTATTAAGAGTTAGGGAGTACAATGTATTGGCCCCATGTCTTATTTTGGTTGGTGGTGTCATGACAGATGTTAACTGGGAATTATGAGAAGCGGTGAGCAAGCGATTCGCTTTGTGATAACTCTTGTATCAGTCCTCAAGAGTGTTGACAAAGCAAATGTATTTTTTGAAAGTTGTTTCTAAAATGTGTAAGTGTAAAAAGTTTGTTTTATTTTGAGCAAGCATCTAAGAGCTATCTACTTGTACTCGAGAAGGTCGTTCTTTTCCTCCTATCCTTTAGACAGTGTAATCCTACTATTAGTGAGTAAGTAGCTCTATCGTTGGATGTATGAGGGACATCGAAGGGACGATACAGTCACGAAGGCAACTTGGCAAGGAATTTTAGTAACTGTCCTAAAGTTCTAAGATCAATTTTAATCAATGCAACGTCGAGAGGGTCATCGAGGGACTTATGATCTTTCAAACTAGAGGACAGCCACTAAAACTTCTCACGTTTCAAGAATTGTGACCGTTTTCTGAAGGCAACTAAAGTGAGGTATCCTAGAGGTGTATATGTGCAATGTGTGTTATGTTCAATTATTTTTATCTTTTGTGTTAGGTTTGCTACTCTTTTGTCATTAGTCTTTTCATACAAGCCTAATTACTAACAGTTAATATTTTGCAGAAATTTAAAGTGCGGGAATTTAAATCCTACGCTATTACAATGCTTTGGGGAGGGAGTATTTACATGTCCAAATGGGAGAAAGAAAATAAAGAAAAGAAGTAAAAACCCTAGTCTAATCTATTACATATTGTCAGCAGGTACATTATTATAAAAAATGCAAGCAGAAAATAATGCGCGCGAAATAGAGACGAACATCTAAAACCCTAAGAAAATTTCTAAGTAAACAAGAAAATCTTTTTTTTTGTTTTGTTTATTTTAAGAAAATACTAAGTGAAATTAATACCTAAAATTTAATTAGAAAACAAAATTAAATCTTTTCCGATAATGACGAGCCTTTCGATCCAGAGGGGAATGTGATTTTTTTTCCGATCCAAGCAAGGATGTTTTGCTTTTCGACCCAGGGGTGGGTGCTGCCTTTTGATTTGAAACTGCAAGATAAATATTAGCCAAATAAAGATGCAGGACCTGGGTATCAAACCCAGTTCCTTCGATCTTGCGCGCTTTGGCCTATTCAGGCTGGATCTGCAACAAATGTTAGAAACAAAACAAATGCAGACCTGGGTGTCGAACCCAGGTCCTTAATATATCATGCACATACAAAGTTTGATCTCCTTACCAATCTTACCAACAGTTGGAAGCTTCGATTTGGCACTTATGGGCATGGAGATGCTTACTTAGGGGCTGGTGATTGGGAACACTTCCTGCAGACTTTAGGGAGTGAATAGGGTGCTGCTAAAGACTTCTTCGATTGGGACTATTTGTAAGGACTTTGATAGTTTCAGTATGCTTATGAGGCAGCGTGTGCATCTCTTTCTTTATTGTGGGTCTCTCCTCTTTTTTTCGCCTTCTTTGAGCTTGCTAGTGTGCTCCTTATATATAGGGGAATGGTAGCAAGGTAAGAAACAACCATAAACATGTTCTTTAAGGCCATGAATGAGAATTTGAATTTTGGCAAAAGACATGGAATTCTTGTCTCTTTTTGAATTTGAATGAATGTGGACACCTTTGAATTTCGAATACCTTCAGTCCCTGCCCTTTGATTGGACCTCTTGTATATCCTTCGAATAGGTCTTTTGAGTGTCTTTCGAATAGTCCATATGTATGCCTTATGCCCTCTTCGAATGGGCCATCAAGGTGTGTCCTTTGAATGACTCAAGTCTCATCATTGGGGCCTCTTCGATTGATCCCCTGCTCAGCTAGTCCCAACGAAAACTATTTCAAGGCTAATCGAATCTTCAGTATGAAGGCTTGTGCAGGGAGCTTGAGTATGGCCATATGTGGGATTTTGGGCCAGCCAGCATCTTCGAATGGATTATTTATGTGTCCTTCGAATGGTTTTAGATTGGACCTATCTATTTACCTTAGCTGTTTAATTCAGATACTCTCAAGTGAGAACTTCATTATGTCAATTAAAGCCTCCTTCGTCACTTCCTTTGAATGCCATTTGCACAGGAAGCCTGGGCCTGGCCACATGTAGGACCAAGACTCATCATAAGATAAACTTGCATTATGTGTCTCTTTTGAATGGCCAACAATATGTGTATCCTTCATTTTGAACCAACGTGTGCTCTTTTGAAGGGACCACATGTATCACTTGTGTGCATCACTTGCCATTCCTTCGAATGGGCCAACAAAGTAAATCCTATGCGTGTTGAAACAAACTTTCCAAGGGAGATACTGCCCAGTCAAAGCAGGAATCAAGCTTGCTTCAAAGAAAACGAATGCCCAATCGAAGCAGGAATTAAGCTTGCTCCAAAGAAAACAAATTCCCAATCGAAGCAGGAATCAAGCTTGCTCCAAAGAAAACAAATTCCCAATCGAAGCAGGAATCAAGCTTGCATGTAGGTAGTCATTAAGACAAACCTGCAGAGGCCCTTGCTTAATCGAAGTAGGCATGCAGGTAACCATTTCATTATGAATCAAGCAAGCATGTAAAGCCAATGGTGCAATTGAAGGATGTATGCGAGAGGCCATTGCCTTGTGCCTGCTGGCATGAAGGAAGTTCGTGCCTTGTGAATTGAAGGCAAGCATAGAGAAGGAACTTGTCTTCTGTATCAAAGGAAAGCTGCAGAAGGCCATTGCCAACACCTTCTGAATCAAAAGAAACCAGTAGGAAGCCACTAACTTCTGAACCGAAGGACACTAACAGGAGGCCCTTCCCTTTTGAATCGAAGGAGGTTGTTTCAAAGGAAACAAATGCCCAGTCGAAGCTTGTATACAACAAACAAGCAAAAGGCTAAGGCTTTAATCAAAGCTTGGAAATTTGAGGCAAGCTTGTTGGAGGTTAGGTGCTCAATCGAAGCAAATTTTGTGTAGCCTTGACTTAGTGGAAATTTTGTGAGAAAAATCTTTGAGAGATGAGAGGGAAAATTTTGGGGTACAACAACTGCCCCTGTTCAATATTCTTAAACTTGAAGATTTAGATTGGCTTATCTTCCTTTCGTGATCTGAAGGTGGAAGATGATTGAACACTAGAGTGCCCAGAAATTTGCACTCGCATGTAGTAACACTGATGGTTGATGATGGAGGGAATAGGCTTACAGAAGCCAGTTGGAGAAGATGACTGAGAGTCGTCGGAGATGGTATTAAATATGCCATCCAAAGTAGATGCTGACTTCCTAAGAGGTCTCTTTGTGGGGAATTCCTGTTCTTGCTGTCTGAGGAGGAGTCCGCTGGGGAATGTGGGTTTTTGTTGTTCTCCTGCTTGAGGAAAAATATGTGGGGAACAGTGTCTAGGAGCTTCAGTTTTCCAAGGCTCTTCTGAAGAGTTATCTCTAGAGAGATGAAAGTTTGTTGTTTTCTGGTTGAAATCCAGGCTTCACAGTAACTTGCTGGGGATAATGGAATTAACAATTAACTGAGAATATATATTAGAAAGATTCTGCGTAGGGATGTTCCATGATGAGTTAGTATCAGCCTGCATCCGAAGATATATGAGAAGGAGCCTGTGTAAGATTGCTTCGTCTAAGTCATATAGATAGTTTTCCTGTCTGGTTTCAGGTGTTCATCTACAATCAACTATTCGCAGATAGTTGTCCTGTCTGGTTTCAAGTATTAATCTAGAACTTGAAAATTATCGGTCGCTGAGATAGTTGTCCTGGCTGGTTACAGGTATTAATCTCTGATCTCCTCATGCAAATAGCTTTACTGGCTTGTTACAGGTATTAATCTACAATCGGTCGTCCACAGATAGTTGTCCTAGCTTGTTACAATTATTAATCTGGAACTTGTTTTTGTCGGTCATTGAGATAGTTGTCATGACTTGTTACAGGTGTTAATCTCTTACTTGAAAAAGAAAGGTAGTTTTCCTGGCTTGTTACAGGTGTTAATCTTCAATCTCCTCATGTATATAGCTTTCTTGGCTTGTTTCAGGTGTTAATCTAGAATTAGCTGTCCACGGATAGTTCTCCTGGCCTGTTACATGTATTAATTGGAGACTTATTTTGTTGGTCACATAGATAGTCTCCCCGTCCATTTTCGGGTGTTATTCTGTGGCCTGCTTTATTTGTTGGAAAACCCGTCTTGCTTCAGGAGTTCATACCACTTGGTCATGTAGATAGTTTTCTTGTCTGGTTTCGGGCATTAATCTTTGGCATGTTTATAAGTTGATAGTGCTTGTCTTTCTGTAAACTCAACCTGGAAAGGTAATGTCAGTTTCATGCTGTGATATGGTGGGAGAACTTACTTGAGTTTTTGCGTTTTTTCGCAAATGTCGCGGTTAGCAAGAGTCGCCACCGACTTTTCTTTTATCCAAAAGGAAAGGTAAAAAAGCACAGGAAAGACCTTTGAGATGTTTTCTTGAGTTCGGGGGGTAGAATATGAAAAGGGAAGGTGCTAGCACCCTTTTCATCCATGGTTTTCCATGGGCTCTTAGTTACTTTCTTAGATCACTTGCTTTGCTTTGTTTGAAATGTTGTTTGGTGCGATTTTGAAAGTATTTTGAAAAGAGGTCATTCGTTTAGGAAATATTTGTAATGATTCTCGTTCGTAAGAATGTATACAAAGATGTTTGTCTTTTGAAAATGTTTTCAATGTTTTTAAAATGTTTTGAAATGTTTTGAAATGTATGTGTGTTTGTTTTTGAAAATAGCAAGGATTGTTTGAAAGAAAGCAAGTAACTTAGAAGCTATCTACCTACTCAAATGTCTTTCTTGTGCATTTCTATTCCTTTGACATTGTTGACTTACCATTGATTTGGTAGGCAACCCTATCTTTGGATGTTAACGGGACGGGCGTGGGTCATCGTATAACCATGATACCAATATTGCCAAGTATCTTAGCATTTTTGAGGGACCAAGATCATTTTGTTTTAGGCAACTTTTGAATAGCGTCACCGAGGGACTATGATCTTATACTTGTTTTGTTTTACCAAGATACTTCGCATGCGTAACATGGCCATTTTAATTTAGGCAACCAAGTGGTAGAAACCCTAAGGGTACTTGTGTGCAAAGTGTGTCATTTTCATGCTTTTGTCTTGCATTTAGGTTTTTTCTATTTGTTTGTTTTTGTTCTTGTCATGCAAACCCTAGTTACTAAGCATAGTATATAAAGCAATAAATTGCGTAAAATAAACTAAGCTATTACAACAATTATTATGGGAGGGGGGATACAAGTTTTGAATGGGGATTTTGCACAAATATAAACCTAAATATATTATTACAACCCAATCGAATATTGTGCGAATTAAATAAATATACAAATATTTAAAATGCAATGCAATGTATTTATGCAAAAAATGTTTTGGTATTTGTTTTTTGTATGAGAAAATAATTTAATTTAAACCCTAAAAATTATAAGGAAAAGAAATACATTAATTCTTTTTAAGAGGGGGAAACCCTAGTTTTCAATTTAAGAGAAAATAATGCTTCATATTTATTATTTTGCATATTTTTTGTATAAGAAAATAATAAATAATATTATATGTAAATATTAAAAAATTAAGTATGTATAAAAATAATTATTTATGATTATAAATAGTATAATAAAAAATGTTAAGTATTTTTAATTGTATTTACAAATTATTTAAGATAATAAAATCTATTTATCCTAATAAACTATTTTTTTTATGCAACAAATAATAAAATAAAATTTGCAAAAAATAAAGAAAATATTTTTAGGATTTTTATCATTCAGAAAAAATAAATAAAAGCAATAAATATGAAAATATGGAAAAAATATGAAAAATATACAAAATAAGCCAGGGGGTGTAAATAGTATGTCAGGGGGTGCAAATAGTGAAAACAAAAAGCTCAAAAGCGCCAAAAAGCCCAGACTTCACTTCATCCCTGTCCTTTGTCTTCTTGCGTGCGCGTTTCAGTTCAAACCTGCAACTCTCACATGCTTGCACAAAAACAAAAACTCATAATATGAAACATGTGGCATTTGAGCTCACGATTTCAGCCATATAAATTATGTGACCTAACTCTAAAAGATCAGAGAGAATTTTAGTAGTCCTAATTCGTGACCTAACTTTTTCAACATTTTCAATCTTCAAATTCTCTCAGCACAATTAATATAAATGAAAAGTATGCATATGTACAGCTTCACCATGTTATGGACTACATTTTTCTTCACAAATCATGGCTTGAGGATGCCTATTCAGAGAGATAGAGTTCAAGAAAATACCTCCTTCAGTTGGATTCGAGTAGAGCAATGTAAGGACTTTAATGGAGGCCTGAGGATTGTGTGAGCTTTCTTGAACTTCCTTCAAGCTATTGTAATGCTTATCTTGCTTTGAGGATGGCTGGAACTCTCTGCACAAGTCAAGTTGCAAGCTTCCAAAGTGAAAATGGTGGATGCTGAAACAGGGGCTACAGAACCAGGGTGATGGCTTGGATTGCTTTGGTATGATGTGTATGAGATGTTGGAAGTGATTAAACACAAAATGCACGAGAGTTGGCTATGATTTTGCAAAAATATGTGTATTTGGGTAGTTTTGTGGTGTTTCTGAGTTTTGGAGAGTTTTAGGTGTCAAGCAATCGTGTTAAGCCTTGCTACAGCTTTGTATATTTGTATAGAAATGATACCAAGTCAACTTCCTACTAGTTGTACAAGCTTTTCACCTTTTGCCACTTTTCTTGCATTTTAAGTAAAGTGACAAGACCAATGCAACATGCCTGTACTTGCTTGCTTGAGAGCTGCAAAGAGCTTGTACCAATTTCCTGAGAGTTGTGTAGATTGCCTGTATCAAAGGGACAGGTTCAATGCTCAAGATTGACAAAATTGCAAAAGTTGCCCTTTATGAAAATGACATTGTAACCTTTTGGCCAAAAATGGAATTATCTCTTGTACAAAGCTTCAAAAGCAAATATAATTCCTTTGTCAACTGAGTTTGCATTTAATTAGGGAGTTTAAAGTGAGTTTAGGACCTGTAAAGCAAGATACAACTAGCATAGATGTGATTTGTAACTTGATGCTATGTGAAAAATGGCATGAACAAAAGTGAGAAAATGCCAACTTCCCCTCTTCGATTCTCCCTAACCAAAAATGATGTTGGAGAGTTCTTTGACATTTTGGAAAGCTTGCAATGTGCTCTATAATCCATATTTGAAATGAAATTTGAGATACCTCTTGGAACTAGGTGAAAAATGTCCACGAAGTTGGGTCCAAAACCTGCCTAAATTAGTGCAAAATTTCACTAAGTTATTTAGTTCATGGGCCTATATTCACAAATTCATAACTTGAGATCCAAGCATATTTTGGGAAAAGTTTGTGAAGAAAAGTTGTAGATTTCATGGAGGACTAAAACTTTCATGTTGTAAGTTTTCTTTGAATCAAATTGCATCATGGTGAAAAGTGGTGAAAATTGGTTTTCTTGGTGAAAAAGTTTCATATTTTGACATATCTTGATGAATTATGACCCTTGGCACTTGGTTTTGACCAAAAAGTCAAAGTTTGACTTTTCAGTATACAATTGACTTTTGATCAGTTGACTGCAAAATTCATCTGTCAATCCAATGAACTTGAGATCTTTTGAACCATGTAATTAGGTCAAGATGATTCCATTGAACCCTTGAAATCATGCTTGAACTCAATTGGTCATTGTCTAGGTTAAAAATCAGAAATTGCCCTTTCTCAGTCAAAACCCTAATTTTGACCATTTTGCCCTTTTGATGATTTGATCAAATTTCTTGAGGAGTTGTGATCCAAACTTGATCAAATGATACATATGACTCTAAATGTTGATGTGGATCAAAAATTGTGAAGTTTGACTTTAAATTGGCCATGGTTGACTTTTTCTCCAATACAATTGATTTTTAGGTCAACTGTCCAATTGATTGATCAAAAATGTGGTTCAAGGCTTGAAACTTAACATGAGCAATCCTAAGGGTCCAAAATGGTGTATGAAAGTCACATGAAGCATTGGTGATCCAAAAATCCTTGTGCAAACTCAAACCCTAATTTTAGGTTATTAGTGCAAGATGAGGTGTCTTGAGCTTACCAAACCCTAATCCTGTCTTGAGTCCAAGAAGTCTTGTGAGAAAAGTCTTGATAAATAGGAGGGATAATTTTTGGGTACAACAACTGCCCCTGTTCAATCTTCTTGAACCTAAAGAGTTAGATTGGCGAGCTTTGTCGTTCGTGACTCGAAGGTAAAAGATGATTGGACACTAGAGTGCCCATAAATTTGCACTCGACAAAGTGTAGTTGAGGGAATGGGCTTAAAGATGACATTTGGAGAGGTGATAAAATCTTGTTGGAGATGTGATTTTAGATGCCATCCAAGAATGCTTGCTGAATTGTAAGTTGTAAGTCAGAAGAATAAGTATCAGAATGGTGTCCGTGTCTGGAACGTATCTGAGCTGTATCTGGAGACTGAATCTGTATGGGCAACAAAATAGCATCCGTGTCTGGAGCGTATCCGAGCTGTGTCTGTACTTGAATCTGAATGAGTATCAGAATGACTTCCGTGTTTGGAGTGTATCTGTACTGTATCTAGAATTTGAAACCTGAATAAGCGACAGAATGGCATCCATGTCTGGAGCGTATCTGGACTGTAATATGAATAAGTGACAGAATGACTTCCGTGTTTGGAGTGTATTTGTACTGTAACTAAATAAGTGACAGAATGACTTCCGTGTCTGGAGTGTATCTAAACTGTAACTTGAAGTTGAAGTCTGAATGAGTATCAGAATGGCATCCGTGTCTGGAGCGTATCCGTACTGTATCTGAAAGATGAATCTTGAATAAGCAACAGAATAGCTACCGTGCCTGGAGCGTATCTGGACTCTATCTTGAGTTGAGATCTGAATAAGTAACAGAATGGCATCCTTGTCTGGAGCGTATCTGTACTGTATCTGGAATCTTTGAATCATTGTTAATGGTAGCTGTTAATCTTATCCTGAAAAGGGTAAAAATGTTAGCTAAACACAAAGTTATGTTGCATGAAATGTATGATGCAATAAATGTGCTTTATCAATTTTTATGATATATGGATGTAATGTATGCGCATGTAAGCTGATTTGTTGTATTGCTGAGGAAAATAAATCCTTGGTTACTGAGGATATGTGGATTCTTCATGTCTTGAAGTTGGAATACTGGCAAAATTCCTGCTGTGAGCATCGCCATATACTGCTTGAGTAATCTGCTTGGGGAATCTAGAGAATTTTGATGACTTCTGCTGGGAAAAAAACTCTGTGGGGAAGAAAACTTATCCCTGTTTGGAAAAAGTTCAGGAGTTTAGGTTGTCTGCCACTCTACTGGGGAATTATCCTAGGTTGGGGAGAAACAGAAGTTTGCTGTTATCCGGTTGATTTTCAAGCTTCAAGATGACTTGCTGGGGAATTTGAAGAAACTGGAAGGTTTCCGCTGGGGATTAATAGTTTGAAGTTTTGGCTCCGCTAGGGATTGAAGGTTTCAGCTCTGTTGGGGATCTTAGTGATGTACTGTAGGGATTGCTCATGGAATAGCCTAAAGACGTTTTCCTATCCTTTCAACCTGTCAACAATTGTTCTTTTTCATTTCTGTTTATTTGTGAACAATAATTATGTTCAAATGCATATGTTCATTAATGAATCATTGGACGTTTTTGCAAATAAAAACACAAGTTTAAAGAAAAAGGCAAATAGTTTTCTGCACTTTAAAGAGATATCTTTGTATTTACTTTAAATAAGTATTTTGTACAAAAGAGACAAACAACCTAGTAAGAGGATGGTGTCATAAGAAAAATTTATACAAAGAAAGATAGTTATGTGTAAAAAAAAATCCCATGGAGTTCCCATTCTGCTACAGCCTTCGTATCTCTGAATATCTTGTCCATTCGTTGCTTCGTTCAAAGATGATTGAGTTGATCAGAAGCTCGGAGTTTGTCAGTGAAGATATTGTCTTTAAAGTGATCCAACGAGACATAGTCATACGCTTTGATTCCCTAACTTTTGCCTGGACCTCCCTTTCGGGTTTTCAGTCTACCGGGAAACCCTTTTTTTCCCAAGTCGCCCTTCCGGATTTTCAACTTGCCGGGTGTACAGATTTTTTTATTTTATCCCTAACTTTTGCCCGAACCTTTTTGGTTCACCGGGATGCCCTTGTTTTGCCTAGGTGTGTCAACCTAGCGGGTCTCTTATGCATAGTATCTTTTGACTATATCTGCATTCGCAGGGTGTGGCAGGTCGTCGCCGTGCATGGTGGTTAAGATCAATGCCCCACCAGAAAAGATGTTCTTGATTACAAATGGTCCTTCATAGGTAGGAGTCCATTTACCCCTGGGATCACTTTGTGGCAAGATGATGCGCTTGATCACTAGATCTCCAACTTGATACACTTGGCGTCTGACTTTCTTGTTGAAAGCCTTGATCATCCGCTTTTGATACGTCTGACCATGGCAAACAACAGTAAGCCTATTTTCGTCAATTAAGTTCAGTTTATCAAGTCGGGTTTGGATCCAATCGTCTTCACTCAAACCTGCATCCTTCATGATTCTTAAAGAGGGGATCTGAACCTCAATAGGTAATACAACCTCCATGCCATAAACCAAAGAATAGGGTGTTGCCCCAGTCGATGTGCGAGCCGTGGTATGGTACCCATGGAGAGCAAACGGTAGCATTTCATGCTAGTCCTTGTAGGTGACTGTCATTTTCTGTATGATCTTTTTGATGTTTTTATTAGCAGCTTCGACTGCACCATTCATCTTTGGCCGATAGGGGGATGAATTGTGATGTTGAATCTTGAACTGCTCGCACAAGGATGTGATCATAGTATTGTTAAGGTTCGTACTGTTATCAGTGATGATCCTTTCTGGGATACCGTACCGGCAAATGAGATTCTACTTGATGAAGCGGGCAACAACATTCTTACTAACAGATGCGAAGGAAGCTGCTTCGACCCACTTTGTGAAGTAGTCAATGGCCACCAGAATGAAACGGTGTCCATTGGAGGCTGTAGGCTTGATCTCCCCAATCATATCGATTCCCCACATAGCGAAGAGCGAAGGAGCTGTTAAGACATTTAGAGGAACCGGAGGCACGTGTACCTTGTATGCATAGATTTGACATTTATGGCAGGTCCAGGAGTGTTGATAGTAGTCTGCTTCCATGGTAGACCAGTAATAGCCTGCCCTTAGGATTTTCTTCGCCATCGTATGCCCGCTAGAGTGAGTGCCAAAGGTACCTTCATGCAATTCATCCATAATCCTTTCATCCTCAGCCTTGTCCACACAACGGAGCAGAATAGAATCATGATTGCGTTTGTACAAGATGCCATTACTTAGGAAGAACTTAGCTGAGAATCTCCTTAAGAAATTTTTGTCATTGACTGAAGCTCCTTTTGGATATTCTTGAGCCTCGAGATACCTTTTGACTTCATGAAACCAAGGCTGGTCCACTACTTCTTCGGTATTAATCTCGTGACAGTGTGCTGGTTCGTCCATTCGTTCAATGGTGATCTGGGGAGCCTCGTTATCCCAATTAAATTTAAACATGGATGACATTGTAGCTAGAGCATCTTCTAGCTGATTTTCTTCTCGCGGGAAGTACTTGAAGGTAATCTGCTCGAAATGTGGTAACAATGTCAAAACATGTTCTTTGTAAGGGATAAGGTTTGGATGCTTAGTGTCCCATTCTCCTTTGATCTGACTGATGACCAAAGTTGAATCCCCAAACACATCCAATGATTTTATTCCCAAGTCTATGGCAGCCTTGAGACCAAAAATGCATGCTTCGTACTCTGCCATGTTGTTCGTACAGTTAAAGCAAAGTCTGGAAGTGAAAGGAGTATGGCATCCTTCCGGAGATATGAGCACAGCGCCGATACCGTTACCAAGTGCATTGGATTCCCCATCAAAGTACAAGGTCCATCAGGATCCTTGTTCAGGTCCGTCATATGGTCTGAATTCTTTAACATTGTCCAATGTCATGATGTCTTCGTCAGGGAAGTCAAACTTCATGGATTGATAATCTTTTACAGCTTGATGGGCCAGATGATCAACTAGCACACTGCCCTTTATAGCTTTTTGGGTAGTGTACTGTATATCATATTCTGTTAGGATCATCTTCCATCTAGCTATCCTTCCAGACAGAGCAGGCTTTTCGAAGATGTATTTCATCGGATCCATCTTAGATATCAGCAAAGTGGTATGAGTCAACATATACTGTCTTAACCGGCGAGCAGCCTATACCAGAGCGCAACAAGTTTTCTCGAGCAGTGAATATCTGGTTTCACAGTTGGTAAAATTTTTGCTCAGGTAATAAATAGCGTGCTCTTTTTGGCCAGACTCGTCATGCTGCCCTAGTACGCACCCCATTGAGTTCTCTAAGACAGACAAATACATGATTATCGGTCTTCCCTCGACTGGTGGCATCAAGATAGGAGGCTCTTGTAAATACTCCTTGATTTTATCGAAAGCAATCTGACAGTAATCATTCCATCTAACTACCTGATCTTTCTTTAACAGCTTGAAGATTGGTTCACAAGTAGATGTTAGGTGAGAAATGAACCTAGCAATGTAGTTTAAGCGTCCTAAAAAACCTCTGACTTCCTTCTCAGTGTGAGGAGCAGGCATTTCTTGTATAGCTTTGACCTTGGCAGGATCAACCGCGATGCCTTTGTTGTTGACAATGAAACCTAAGAGTTTACCGGACCGGACTCCGAATGTTCACTTGTTTGGATTCAAACTTAGTTTGTACTCCCTCAACCTGACAAACAACTTTTGCAAATGATCAAGGTGTACTTCTTCAGTTTGTGATCGGGCTATCATGTCATCTACGTAGACCTCTATCTCATGATGTATCATATCATGAAACAAGGCTACCATGGCGCACTGATAGGTTGCCCCGGCATTCTTCAGTCCGAATGGCATCACTTTGTAGCAGAACGTACCCCACTGTGTAACAAATGTAGTTTTCTCCATGTCCTCAGGTGCCATTTTGATCTGGTTATAGCCCGAGAATCCGTCCATGAAAGAAAATACTTTATGTTGGGCTGTATTGTCAACCAGGATGTCGATGTGTGGAAGTGGAAAATCATCTTTAGGGCTGGCCCTGTTTAAATCTCTATAATCCATGCACATTCTCACTTTGCCGTCCTTTTTAGGCACGGGAACAATGTTGGCGACCCATTGAGGATAAGAAGTAACAGCCAGAAATCCAGCATTGAACTGCTTCATAACTTCTGCTTTGATCTTCTCTGACATGTCAGGTCTCATGCGACGGACTTTTTGCTTCATTGGTGGACAGTTTTCTCTTGTCGGTAGACGGTGTACCACAATGTCTGTATCGAGTCCAGACATGTCTTCGTATGACCTGGAAAAGATCTCAACATAATCACGCATTAGCTGAATTAGGCGCTCCTTGACACTCGGCTCTAGATTGGCACCCACTCTGATTTCCTTTTTATCATCCTCGGTACCCAAGTTGATTGTATCCAACAGCTCCTCATGAGGCTGAATAGCTCTTTCCTCTTTCTGCAATAGTCTGGCCAATTCCCCTGGCACCTCACAATCTTCCTCACCTTCGTATTCGGCTTGGTAGATCAGATCTTTAGAGTTACTGAAGGCTATAGCAGTATCGTTACCCATGGGATCCGGAATGGAAGGGTACCTGCATTTGTGAGTGTAGGTGTGTGTAAGGGTATAGCCATCTTTAAACAATAAAACGTAAAAGAAAGACAATGAGCATAAAAGGTTTATATATGAAAAAGCGTCCATGATTCATTGAATGACATATGAAAATGAAATAAAAACCCTTACAAATGGACCGATTTGCCTCGGGTAAGACACAAGGTTGAAAATGTACGAATTGTTTGTGAATTATTACAAGTCCAACAGAAATGTAAAAGATAAATTACTGCGATATGAAAGTTATCAGGATGAAGTCTTTGGCTTCCCAGTTGCGAAGTCCTCCGCTGACCATAGGAAATATCCAATCTTCCAAGCTTCCATCTTCTTCACTGTCCTCTACTGCATTGACCCCTTGGTTGGTAATCTTCACAGGTGGCCCTCCGGCACGGGCGCGACGCACAACCTTCTGAGCAGTCGAAGTAAACCCCAAGCCAAACTTGTCTGATTTGTACGGGATGTCTGGAAGCTGCCCCTAGATGGTGCATCCCCCTTCTTCCACTACTGCCTTTGCATCCTTTAGAGATGACATCCGAGGTGGAGGTCTTGTAATCATAGGAGTTAAGGATACCGCCTTGGTCGTCGTTATTTCTGGAGAGACTTCTTCAAAATGCTGGAAAGGGGTTTCAACGAACTCGCCATCTAATTCTACATATCGGAAAGAATTCAGATGACTAATCATGTATTCCTCTTCCCCATGGACAATTATGATCTTCCCTTGGACAGGGTACTTCAGCATCTGATGCAGGGTGGAGGTGACAGCACCGGCATTATGAATCCAGGGGCATCCCAATAGACAAGAGTAAGAAGGACGTATGTCCATCACATAGAAGGTTGAATTGAAGGTCTGAGTTCCCACCTTGATCGGGATGTCCACCTCCCCGTGGACCATCCTCTTCGAGCCGTCAAATGCTCTCACAATTATATTACTGGGTTTTAGCCCCTCGCAATCCAATCTATCAAGGGATTTTTTCGGCAGGACGTTCAAAGATGATCCAGTATCAACCAAGACATGAGCTAGGGTTGTTCCTCTACACTCCATTGATACGTGTAATGCATCATTGTGTTTTCTCCCTCTGGGTGTCAAGTCAGCATCAGAGAAACCCAAGCCATTATCAGCTGTCAAACTGGCCACACAGTCCTGGAACTGGTCAGCAGACGTCTCTTACGGCACGTGAGCTGTCTTCATAAATTTTACTAGAGCTTTAGCATGTGCCTCAGAGCACAGCAGCAATGCTAACATAGAGATTTTTGAGGGGGTCTGCCCCAATTGTTCAACCACATCATAATCACTTTTCTTTATTATCCTCAGGATTTCTTCCATCTCCTTCTTGGATGTTTCAGGAATAACTAGTGATTGAGCCTTCGTCAAGACAGGCTCCTCTTGAACGTTCTTTCCTTTATTCTCATCAGTGGAAGTAGGGATAGGGATTATATTGTCTTCGTTGGTAGGTACGCTTGTAGGTACAATCACTGGTGCAGAGGTAATCTTCGGAACGACCACGGGTCCAAAGACAGCCTTTGGAGGGGCAATCTCTGGAGAGAAGATTCTCCCACTATGGGTAATCTTGCTTGTTCCGGCAATGTTACTGATGTCGGAATTGTCCTCTTCGGAGCTCTCTCCTTTGGCAGCCAGTTCATCCTGTTTAATACCATGGTAGTAGATTTCTCCACCATAATTCCATGGTACCGTTTTATCTGATTGGTACGGAGTCGGCCCGAGCATTGTTATCTTTAGTGGAGTAGTCATTGGAGCAGGTGTAATCCTAACGGGTCTTTTAGGGGCCCTGGAAGGATTGGCTTAGATGGTTATTATTGAAACTTCTTTCACTGGAACGGGTGAAACAAGAGCTTTTTCAAACAAAATTTCTTGGTTATCAATCAGTCGTTGGATACCTTTCTTCAACAGAGGGCAGTCAAATGAGGAGGAAAGGAAAACATGGCAGTCTTTGCCACAACCTGGGAAAATACCAGCTTTCAACAAATTCAACTTGATTATCGAGAGTGGAGTTAACAATTCATCCACGGTAGCAACAAACAAGTCTTCTTCAATCGCGTTGGCATTGTGACCATGCCTAGGCATTGGAGCGGAAATAACATTTGGTTTCTCAGGCGCTTCAAACTCAACTTCCATTGCGTCGATCAGGTCTTAAATTTTGTTCTTCATAGCCCAACAGTTGTTGGTGTCGTGCCCTGGACTTTCAGAATGGTACGCGCGTCTGGTGTTCGGATGGTAGTGAGGAGACGCAGTATTAGGATTTTTAGGGGCCTCTTTTAACATGGCCAGATTCAACTTCAGAAGATGTGGTGGGACCTGGGCTGGAGTCATGTTAATCTTGGTGGATTGCCGAACTGGCCTTTCTACCCTTTGTTGATTATTTCTTGGCTGGTTGTTTCTTGGCTGGTCTGATGTAGGCTTTTGAATCATAACGGCCCCCACCGTTGGTCGGCGCTCAGTTCTTCCCTGATTCCTCTGTGAATAGACAGCAGATACTTCCTTATTCCTAGTGAAGGGTTTTTTCACAGCTGCAGAGGTAGATGCGTCTTTCTGAATTTTCCCACTTCTTATACCAGCTTCCACCCTTTCGCCGGTTAAAATCAATTCAGTAAACCCTGCAGAGGAGCTTCCAATCAAATGATTAAAGAAGGGGTCTGATAGAGTTCCTAAGAACATGTCCACTAACTCCCTTTCAGATAAAGGGGGTTGCACCCTTCCGGCTAGATCCCTCCACTTTTGGGTGTAGTCTTTAAAGCCCTCATTTGATACCATAGCCATACTCTAGAGTTGAGTACAGGTTGGTGCCAAATCAGTGTTGTATTGATACTGTTTATAGAAAGCTGCTGCCAAGTCTTCCCAATTATGGACATCGGCCCTTTCCAACTGGTAGAACCAATCAAGCTGCGTTCCTGATAAATTGTCCTGGAAAAAGTGGACCCACAAGTCTTTGTCAGCAGAATGCGGCTGAATTTTCCTGACATAAGATCGAAGGTGTATTTTGGGACAAGACACCCCATCATACTTGGCAAATAAAGGCACTTTAAACTTTGCCGGGATTACTATTCCTGACACCAGCCCCAATTCCTCAAAATCTAACCCCGGTACTCTCTGTATCTCCATAGTAGTTAGACGCTCTTCTAGGTGTTTGTATTTGTCATCAACCGGAGGGTATTATTATTCATAGTAGTCCTCTTCTTCTTCAGAATCTGATGGTACTGCCGTTTCTTTTCCTTTTCTTTCCCCTTCGTCAGACGTTGTTGGAAAATTTAAGGTCCTTCTGGCTTGTCCCTGAAACCATCCGCCCATGATAACCACACCAGCTGGCTTCTTCTTCTTTTTCTCTTTTTCTTTTTCTAGCAGAGTCTTTAGCTCCTCCTTCCCCTTGGCTAAGTTCAAGAGTAACTTTTGAAATTGTGTATTTTGAGCATGCAAATCTTTGATCGTTTGTTCAAGATCCATCTTACTGAAATAAACAGTAGAGGGATGAGGAAACTTGTTGCAAAGACCTGTTTATGCTTTATTATGAATGATATGTATTTGTTGTACCCCAAAATTTTCCCTCTCATTTCATCAACATTTTCTCAATCACAAGACTCTTGGAACTCAAGATCAAACTAGGGTTTACTCTGCTCAAGACACCTCCTTGCATTGTTGACCTAAATTAGGGTTTGAGTTTGCACAGGGATGTTTTGACCTACAATTCCCAAGGTGATGTTCATACTTCATGTTGGACTCACAGGTTTGTCCATACCAAGTTTCAAGCCTTGATTCAAATTTTTGCCCAATCAATTGGACAGTTGACCTAGAAATCAACTGTATTGGGGAAAAAGTCAACTGTGGCCAATTGGCAGTCAAACCTCATGAAATTTAACCCACATCAACATTATGAACTCATATGAACCATTTGATCAAGTTTGGATCACAATTCCACAAGAAATTTGATCAAATCACCAAAAGTGCAAAATGGTCATTTTTAGGGTTTTGACTGCACAAAGGCAATTTTTGACTGTTTGACCTAGCCAATGGCAAATCAAGCTCACACATGGACTCAAGGGCTCAATGACATTGTCTTGACCCATTTAACAAGTTCAAAAGATCTCAAATGCATAGGATTGACAGATGAATTTTTCAGTCAACTGATCAAAATTTGACTGTATACTGAAAAGTCAAACTTTGACTTTTTGGTCAAAATCAAGTGCCAAGAGTTATTTTTCATCAAGACATGTCAAATTATGAAACTTGTTCATCAAGAAACCCAAAAATGCAAATTAGGGTTTAAAATGGAAAATTTTCATAACTTAGAAATTTTCCAAGTTAAGAAATTTTCTTATTTTTTCCTAACTTTGTCCCATTTTTTCACCAAGATGCAAATGGATTCAAAGAAAACTTGCAACATGAAAGTTGTAGTCCATCACAAAGTCTACAACTTTGATTCATAAAGTTTTCTCAAAAGAGGCTTGTATCTCAAGTTATGATATTTGGAAAAAGGGTATCTAAAACTTTTAACTTAGAGAAAATTTGCCCTAATCTAGGCAGGATTTTGACCCATCTTCTTGGCCACTTTTCACATAGTTCCACTTGGAGTTTCAAGTTTCATTTCAAAGATGGATTATAGTACATGTTCAAATATTTCCAAATTGTCCAAGAAATCCTCAAACACCCTTGTGGTTAGAGAGAATCGAATGCTTAAAGTTGGCAAAAACTCACTTTTGTCCATGACCAATACATGTTCATACAAACTTGCATTTTCAAATCAGCATGTTTGGTGCTAGCTTGCAGGCCTCAAAACCAGTTTATACTCCATAATTTAATGCATAACCATTGAATTAAGGTATTATCTTATTCATTTGGACATTGCATACAAGATTAATCCCTATTTGGAAAAAGGTAAAATGCCATTTTTGTAAAGTTGCACTTTATTTCAAAACAAAATCCTTGAGGCATGGGGCCAGATCTTTGAGGCAAGATCAAATCCACCAATTCCAGTAACCAAGAGCAAAAGGTGCAGCATGATATAGGACTTATACAGGCTTGCATTGAGAACATACACACTCTTGCTTGAAAAAGAAAAAAAGTTGCAAAACATATGCCATCTCTCACATCTGTTGAAACCAACTAACACAAACATTGTAGACAAGTTTCATACTTCCCAACAAGCCAGAAACACGACCCCTTTGCCTCTCAAACTCCCTTGTACACAGAATCAGTGTTTTTCTGCAAAACAGGGCAAGTTCTGCATTTTGCAAGCCATAACCAAATTCCATCGTGCATTTTGTCCAAAGATACTTCAAATACCTTCCGATCAACTCACCTGAACTATCCCAGGCCTCCATTGCAAGCTGTAACACCATTAACACACTTTGCCATTTTTGTTTCAAAGCTTTGCAGGTTGAGTTTTGTGGCAAGATTCAAGTTGTTTCAAAACAAGCCAAGCATTGGAAAAGCTTCCTTGGACCTCAGGCAATCTCAAAAGAAGCTCAAACACCATTGAAGGTTGCTACATTGTCTAGCTCGAAGTCAACTGAAACAGGTATTTCATGGACTTCTATCTCTCTATTTAGGAATGGTTAGGCTTAGGTTTGTGAATGAAATATGTTGTACTCATAGCCCTGAAGCCATACATATGCTTAGTTTTCATTTACATTTAACGTGCTAAGAGAATTTCACTCATGAACTTTCTGAAAAAACTAGGATAGAAATTAGGGCCAGAGAAATTCTCTCTGGTCTTTGAGAGTTAGTTCAAGTTTTTTATATGGTTGGATTCGTTGTTTCATGCTCTACAATTTTCATGTTATGAGTTTTGTCAAAAAATCAAAGAATCAGGAGTTACAATTTTGTACATAGCACGCGCGCAAGTTTGTTCAAAGGAAGAAGAAGAAGTGGATTCTGGGCTGGGCCTGGTTTCCTTTGCTTTTGACACCCCTTTATTCAGTTTACACCCCCTGGCCCATTTGTTTGAATATTTATCATTTTGATGTTTTTATTTTTTATTCTGACTTTATTATTTTTTGTCCAAATATAAAAAAATTGCCAAAAAAATTATTTTATATTTTTTCATATTTATTTTTATTTTACTAGTATAAATATGTAAATAAACTATTTCCTTTCTATTAAAAACTCAAAAAATAATACAAAAAATATACGTATCTTCATTTATTATTTTTATTTACACTTGAAAATATTTTCTAGAATATACACATTTTTTTGTAAATAATTAATTATTATTTTTATATATTTAATATATTTAATATATATGTATATACTTATATACTTTATTTTATTAAATAATTAGGACAAAAATACAAAAATATTACATATTTATTTTTATTAATATTTTGCACTAAAAATATCATTTTTACAATATACTTTTATTTTTTTGTATAAATTAATATATTATTGTATATAATTAATAAATATTACTATTTATTCAAGAATTAGGGTTTTTGCCCTAAAAATGCAAAAATAATTAAAATTGATTTTTTTTACTTCACATTGAAAAATACGTTTTACATACATAAAAATCTTTTTGCATAATACATTTTATTCACATTTATTTATTGTATTATATTCAATTATTGTACATTTAAATATTACCTATACATTCGATTTGGTTGTAATAATCAAGAATTTAATTTCTTGTCAAATACCCTCAATTCAAATTTTTACCCCCTCCCTATATCATGTTGTAATAGTATAGCATTTAAATTCTCGCACATTTGAAAGCTTCCAATTATGCCATGCTTCGACTTAGGGTTTGTATGCAAAATAAAATCAACAATAGTTTGACCTAATCAATAACAATGCATGAAAAACAAACACAATGCACACTTGCACCCCTAGGGTTATAATCCACTTGTTGCCTTCAAAAATAGGCCATGGTTGCATGTCAAGTACTTTGGTAAAACAAAACAAAACAAAAGATCATAGTCCCTCGATGACACTATCTGAGTTGCCTAAACAAAAATGATCAAGTCCCTCAAGAAAATTGCCAAAAATACTTGACACAATTGCTATCATGGTCTATACGATGACCCGCATCTGTCCCGTTTAACATCCTAACACAAGGTTGTTCACCAAATACAATGGTGAAGTAACACTGTTAAAAGGGTTAAAAACATTAGGAAAGATCTTTGAGTAAAATAGGGTAGACAACTCTTAGTTACTTGATCAAAAGCTTGCCAAACATCCTTGCTACTTTCAAGCACACATCACAACACAATTTCAAAACAAACTTTCAAAACATTGAAATATCTTTTCAAAAATACAAACACCTTTGTATATATTCAAACAAGAATCATTACAAAGGTTGCCTAGACAAGGCCTCTTTTTCAAAGCATTTTCAAAAATCACACACACAAAGCACCATTTCAAACAATTGAAAAGCAAAGCAAGTGATCTAAGCAAGTAACTAAGAGCCCATGGATAACCATGGATAGAAAGGGTGCTAATACCTTCCCTTTCTATAATCTACTCCCCGAACCCAAGAAAACATCTCAAAGGTCTTTCCTGGGCTTTTTGACCTTTCCTTAGGATAAAATAAAAAGTCGACGGCGACTCTTGCTAAACCGAAACATTTGCGAACACAAACATAAAATCCCAAGTCAGTTCTCCCACCGTATCACAGAACTGGCGACTCTGCTGGGGAAAACTTTAAAAGTGGAGTAACCTTAGGGCTTAGATCACCCTTTGCATGATTATTGCTTGCTTTGATTGATTTACATTTTGGTTCTCTTGTTTGGGCTTGAAATCCTCCACCCGGATTTGGGAAACATTCATAGGTAAATAACAATCCGTTATGGAAACTATGCGGGGTATACCGACACGGTTGAAGCAATAGCTATATTAGTGCGACATATTTGTGAGTACCGGTAGCCTTTGAGTCAATCAAAGAGAATACGGGGCCGCTGAGTGATGTCATGAAGCACTAATGAACTCTTAGAACCTTACTTGACCATCTTGGCCTTTATTAGGGGTAGTGAGATGACCGGCTTTGGTGCAGTCGGAAGTTGGTAGATACTCGATACTACACTCATTGAGGGTTGTTTTCTTGGAATATTTTGGTCGCTAGTTAAGTGGCTAAACCAAAACAATGAACATAGTAAACAATCCAATGATATTTAGCTCCTTAGAACCCGGTTACTATTTATAGGACAGGTTTTAAGCCAACTAAACTTAAGAGGGTACTTTCCTATGAAACCTCATGCAAGCCTGAAACTAGGGTTTTGTGTGACTTGCTTGTACATGTGCTTGTGCATACATCATGAACATCATAAAGCATCATATGCATCCACTAACCATTTCAAGGGTTTGGATCTTCATCTTTGTTCTTGTTTTGTAGGTCATGGAATCTCTTCGCAGGAAAATAATTCAGGTCAACCTTGTGAGAATCCCTCCTCAACTCAAGGAGCTTACTTCTAGGATTCCAGAGAATTCTCTCTTCAGTGAAAGACATGGTAGACTCCTTAACTTGGTCAACACCAACATTGAAGAAGACATGGTGAAAGTACTCTTCCAATTCTTTGACCTCCTACACCACTGCTTCACATTCCCTGATTATCAATTGGTGCCTACTTTGGAGGAATTTTCTCAACTCTTGAGAATTCCTATCCTTAATCAACTACCCCACAATGGTACGGAAAAAGAACCAAAGCTTGAAGATGTTTCTCAGGCATTACACTTGCAACCATCTGACATCAAGGGGCATTGGGAAACCAGAAGTGGTGTCAAGGGTTTCTTGGCAAAGTTTTTGTTTGAGAAGGCACAAGATTGTTGGAATTCTCTTGATCTACAAGCCTTTGAAGAGATTGTGGCACTCCTTATCTATGGGTTGGTCCTGTCCCCAAACCCGAATCAACTTATAGATGTGAATGCTGTCAAGATTTTCATGTCCAGGAATCATATACCTACATTGCTTAGGGACATCCTACACTCATTTTACACACGAACAATGAGGAAAAGAGGTGTTCTCATGTGCTGTACTCCTATCCTAGCAAGGTGGTTTATTTCTCACCTTCCACAATCTGTTTTGAAGAATGAGCAGGGTTTAAGGTGGTCACAACGATTGATGACCCTCACACATTCTGATGTACATTGGTGTTCTCGGTCCAGAGAAAATGTCATCATCATTGATCATTGTGGGGAATTTCCTAATGTCCCATTACTTGGCATTATGGGAGGCATCACCTACAACCCCTGTCTAGCTTTGAGACAATTTGGATACACTCGGAGGGATGGCCCTCATGACATGTTGATTCCGGACCTAGTTTTTGACTTCGACAACGATGCGCGAGGACTTTGATAAAGGTTCATCAGAGCTTGGAGGATGCCCAACAAGGTGGATAGTAAGACACTGGGGCACAAGAATTCCACCCCCCTTGAGCCTTATCTCAAGTGGGTATGAACCCGCTCCCAGAATCTTATGATGCCATACCATCACATTCTCCCCTTGATCAAAGAGCCTGTTACGGAAGGGGAGGTTCCATACACCATCCTACATCCTGACATGCCAACATCATGGGAAGAAATGCAAAAGAGTTAGATCCAACTCAAGGAAGAGCAGAATACCTTTGAAGCCAGCTTCTATGCCAGTGAGAAGAAGGTTTTGGAGCTTACCCGCCGACTTCACGAGGAGGAGACTCTCAACACTTACATCGCACCGAAGAGAATGCTCAATGTCTTTTTACATTAAGAATTTTGTAATATTTCGCCCATGGGGCACTTATGTACTAACAAATTTCTTCTCAATATGACGTGCGTTCTTTTTGTTTGCAACAAATTTGAATTTTTGAACCCTTGAATGCATTACATGAATAGCATACCATTCATCATATGCATAAACAGGTCTTCACGCCATGTTTCCTTATATTTCTGCTGTTTATTTCAGCAAGATGGATTTAGAGAAAACGGTAAAGGATCTGCAGGCACAAAATTCACAGTTCCAGCAACTCCTCATGACCTTGGCAAAGGGTCAGGAGGACCTCAAAGTTTTGTTGGAGAAGAATAAAGAGAAAAAGAAAAAGAGACCTGGAGTAGCCACTTTGGGAAGAAGATTTGAGCATCAGGCCAGGAGAGTTCTCGAGTTCCCCTCAACATCTGACGAAGGGGCCAGTAAAGGGAAAGGGATTGCCGTACCTTCTGAATCCGAGGTTAAAGAGGAGGAAGAGGAAGAAGACGAAGACTACTCTGAACAACAGTATCCACTAGCGGATGATAAATATAAGAACCTTGAAGATAGACTGGCAGCTATGGAATTGCAGAGGGTGCCCGGATTGGTTTTGAAGAACTAAGGCTGGTAGCTGGGATTGTTATCCTTCCTAAGTTCAAAGTTCCAACATTTTCCAAGTACGACGGTCTGTCTTGCCCAAAGATGCACCTGAGATCGTATGTCAGAAAAATCCAACCCCACTCATCCGATAAAGACCTCTGGGTACACTTTTTCCAAGACAGCTTGTCTGGCACACAGTTAGACTAGTTTTATCAACTCAAAAGATCAGAGGTTCACAATTGGGAAGACTTGGCAGCTGCTTTTTATCGTCAATATCAATACAATGCTGATTTGGCACCCACTCGTACTCAGTTACAAAGTACGGGGATGGCTTCCAATGAAGGATTTAAAGAGTACACGCAGAAGTGGCGTGATCTGGCGGGAAGAGTGCAGCCACCGCTATCAGATAGGGAGTTAGTTGACATGTTTTTGGGGACCCTGTCTGGCCCCTTCTTCAATCATCTGATCGGAAGTTCTTCCACGGGATTTACTGAACTGATTTTGACCAGCGAAAGGGTTGAGGCAAGTATTAAGAGTGGAAAGATTCAAAAGGATGCTTCCGCATCCACGGCTGTTAAGAAACCCTTCCCAGCCAAGAAGGAAGCATCTGTTGTGTATTCTCAGAAGGGACAGGGAAGAACTGAGCGCCGACCGACTATAGGGGCTGTGATGATTCAAAACTCGTCAAATGATCAACCTCGTAGCAATCAGTTGAGACCTAATCAACAACGGGTGGAAAGGCCACAATGGCAGTTCACCCGCATCAACATGACGCCCGCTCAGGTACTTCCTCATTTGTTGAAGCTGAATCTGACCAATTTAAAGGAAGCGCCAAAGAACCCTAACACCTCCTCTCCATACTACCACTCTAATGCCAAGTGTGCTTACCATTCCAACAGTGCGGGGCACGATAACAATAATTGCTGGGCGCTTAAGAACAAAATCCAGGACTTGATTGATGCCAAAGAAGTAGAATTCGAGGCGCCTGAGAAGCCCAATGTAATATCTGCTCCGATGCCCAAGCACGGTAATAATGTTCATGCTCTTACGGAAGACCTTCATGTTACTGATGTTGTTGACCTGTTGACGCCACTACTTGTGATTAAGGAAAATTTGTTGAGAGCCGGGATCTTTCCTGGTTGTGGTAAAGACTGTTATTTTTGTTTGAACATACGAAGTGATTGCCTAATGTTGAAGTCATGTGTCCAACGCCTGATGGATACTGTTGTACCCCAAAATTTTCCCTCCCATATTCTTCAAGATTTGCCAAGTCAAAACTCCAAAATCTCCCCAAAGGTTGCACAGTTCAAGGGCCTCCTAACAGTCAAAAATTAGGGTTTTGGTTCTGACAAAGAAAATGAAGTTTCCAAGGGTCCAATCAAGTCCCACATGCTTATAAACATTGTCAAGTATCCTCATGTCAAGTTTCAAGACTCACAGCACAAAATTGCACAGTCAAAAACCCTAATTGCCCTACAGTCAACTGCAGGGGCAAAATGGTCATTTGATAGTCAAAAAGTTCAAATTTTTGGTCAACATCTCATTTTGAAGCCACAAACATCATTTGATCAATGCTTGATCATGATTCTCAAAGCTTGGCTCAAAAAGTCTCAAGATGCAAAAGTTTCCATATTTGGATAGTTGAAAAAGTCAACTGTAACTTGACCAAGGCATAACTTCCACATGGTTTATCAGAAAAATTCCATCCAAAGCTCATTTTGAAGAGAAAGACATTTCCTACAACTCCTCTTCACACTTCAAGTCCAAGAAATGCTCTCACAAAAAGTTTTTGGGTATTTTGAAAAGTTAACTTTGCTTCAAATGCCTTAAAATTGCTAATGGGCCACATTTTCTTCCAAGATTCATCATCCAAAGCATATGCACGACCATTTGGCCCAAAGGGGATTTATTTCATCATTTTTATTATTTATTTGAATTTTTAATTACAAATAATTCATTTAATTAATTAAAATATGGAAAAAATACCAAAGCAAGCTTTTCAAATCTTTTTATACATGAAATACCTTCAAGATTTCGTGCATTATCTGATATGGAAATAATCAAGGTGATTTGGACATGATTGGTATCAAATATGCATGGAAAAGATTTGAAAATATATGCATGAAAATCAAATATTCATTCCATCAATGCAAGGATTTTTGGATCAAAAACTCAACCCTAATCCATCCTCATATAAGTGTGATCAAAACCTAATGCCAAAAAACCTCTAAGCTGCGCCAGACAACAAGAACAAAGTTTGTGTTTTTTGTCAAAAATTCAAAAACTGAAAACTACATTCTAGCACGATTCAAAGCAAAATACCAATTGCAAAAGCTTCCTAAGGCATTACTGAATCTAACTGGACACTTTTTCAATCCTCACACGCCCAGAATTGGTATATAGAACTCAAAGTTTTTCACATTTTATGCATATTCGTGTTTCAATTTTTAAGCATTCTCATTGCATTTTTTTTGTGGATTTATACTAATTGATTCATTCTAAAGCTAACCATACATTTTAATTGAGTTTCCGTGCATCATATGAGAATCCACCATTGGAGTATTTTAGGGTTGCAGGGGTTCAAAATTGGGGCTTTGCGTTTAAGGAAAAATCAGGCAACAAGACTTGTACCACTGGAACGAGAAACTTCATACGAACCTAACCATCCTATCGCGCCTAATTTCTGATCAAAGATGGCCTATTCGCTATTTTTCCTTGCGCCATGTAGTGGGGGTTTAAAACCCCCGCAATCTTGTTTTGTTTTTCAGGCAAATAAAGAACAGGGGAAGAAGACGCTTAGGTGTCAAGATGTGAAAGGGTAATTCAAGTTTTAGCGCGTTTTTGAGTTAACAGTATTGATATTTTGTTTTATTATATATTAATTGCATCCCACTAACATTACAAAGCAAGCGCCTGGTACAGATGGTTAAGGCGCTGTCTCATAAGGCACTGGGACTGGGTTCGATTCCCAGGTCCCCCACTTTGTTTCAATATTTTTTCTTTCAACATAATCCCATGCAGATTCAATCCAAAGGCCTACCATGCGCCCATAATCCAAGCGTGCCACATGGCCACTGAAGGCAATCCAAGGGTCCTGATTTGAAGAGTACCATGGGCACCAGTCAACGCATACGTACGTGGCTCAGAAAAGTCAACAAGGCCAGGGTTTCAATGGGCCAAAAATGCTGATGATACCTCCCAATTGGGGTCAACACCCCCCAAGGTTTTGCAATTCTTTTCTTTTTTTTATTTTCCATTATTTGTGTTAATTCAATTATTTCTTTTTTAATTCTTTAAATTAATTTATTTTCATAAAACATAAAAAATAATAAAAATCAGAAAGTCATAAAAATTAAAATATATTTCATTTAATGTTATTTTTTGTAAAAAGGGTCTTATTAATTAATTAGTTTTTTTTATTCTAGGATTAACTTTAACATTTTCTTAATAAATTTAAAATTTGTAGAATTAGGTTTTAATTACTTTTATCTTTTTCTTTTCTTTTATCATTATTAATTATTAATTATTTTCTTGTTAATAAAATTGCATTAATTAATTAGGTTTAATTTTAGGTTCAATTTTAATATTTTTTTAATAAATAAAAATAGTTAGAATTAGGGTTAATTAATTTCTTAGTTTCATTTAATTCTCTTATTAAAAATCCATAAATACAAAAACTCAAAAATCTTTTCTTTTTACTTTAATTTAATTAATTTGTTAATCGTAGTTTAATTTCATTAAAAAAGGGTCCAACGCCCTCGCATTCGATCGTAATTCCAATTCGCGCGCTTATTTTATTTCCTCCTTTGTAATTCTCCCAAAGCCATGTAAATTCGATATTTATGTTTCTCGCACTTTACTTTATTTTATGTCAAATCGGGTCCTGGATTTAATTTGGCGATGTGGACCCACGCCTTTGTAATAGTTTAGGAACTTTATATTTCTCGCAACTTTTTAACTGCTAATAAATTGCATGCAAGAATGAATGTTAAAATAAAAACAAAAGCGTAGATTACCCATGACATGAACAAGACAAAATATCTGAAAACGACACACAAATCACACACCACCCCTAGGGTACGCCTCACTGTTGCCTTGCCCCTCGAAAGGTGATCGTCGAGTAGAGGATGTCTTAGTAAGTCCTCATGATCCGGGAACCTGGCATGAGGGTAGCTTCTAAGGTGTCTTCCTATTGCTCCGGTGATCACCATGTCCCGAACCCTCGAATTGACCCGAACACCTCCAACGGTGGTGCTACCTACCTCTCAATGGTGGGATGGCACTACTTTAAGGACATTTACACAGACGAATTCCTTAGGGTAGGTAGACGACTCTAGATACTTGCTCTAATTTCAAAACAAGTCAAAAATACTTTTCACACCGACACCTTTTCAAAAAGCTTTCGAAAGTAATTTTTTCAAACACTCTTGAGGACCGATACAAGAGTCGAACTGAAATTTTCAAAGAAACTTTTTTTAAAAAAACCCACAATTGAAAAGCAAACAAACCATTTTTGAAAACACAATGAGCAAGTATCTAAGAGCCCATGGATAACCATGGATAGAAAGGGTGCTAACACCTTCCCTTTCTATAACCTACCTCCCGAACCGAGAGCAATCTCTATAAGGAATTTTTCTGTGCTTTTGTCCTTTCCATTTGGAGAAAATAAAAGACGGTGGTGACTCTTGCTTCCGCGACATTTCGCGAACCAGCGTTAAACAGTCAGTTCCAGATCCACCGATCACAGATACCCAAGAGATACTTTTCCAAAAAACCCCTGTTGATACCTTCAATCCTGTTACTCCTGATACTTTTGCTACTTCAACCAACGATATTGCAATCATAACCATTTCCAACAATCCTCCCAAGGCTTGCAAAAGGCCTGTCAGGATTACACCCAACTCTGAATGTGTACCATTAAAGATCACCATGCCGGGACCTGTCCCATACCAATCCAGCAAAACGATACCATGGAACTATGGGGGAGAAATCTTCTACCATGGTATCAAACAAATCGAAACAGTCCAAGAGATTTCTGAAGGAGGAAGCCTTGATATAGGGAACATCGCGGGTACAAGCAAGATAACCCGCAGTGGCCGGATCTTTTCTCCGGAGATTGCTCCCCCTCTGGCAGTTTTCGAACCCTTGAAAGCTTCTGCACTTGTTGGACCATCTATGCAAGGCCCAGTGATTGAAGAATTGGATACTCCTGAAGTAAGACCATCTACTGAAACTACCGACAAGGGTAAGGGGATACTAGAAGTGCTTGTTATGACGAAGGCCCATGCTATGGTTATCCCCGAAACCACTCAGAAAGAAATGGATGAAATCTTGAAAATAATCAGAAAAAGTGACTACGACGTTGTGGAACAGTTAGGGCAGACCCCTTCTAAAATTTAAATGTTGGCTCTTCTGTTATGTTCTGAGGCCCACGCTAAGGCCCTGATCAAATTCTTGAAGGCGGCACATGTTCCCCAAGAGACTTCGGCTGACCAGTTTCAGGAATATATGGCCAGTCTTACTGCTGATAATGGCCTTGGCTTTTCCGATGCTGACTTAACTCCCAAAGGAAGGAAACACAACGATGCGTTACATGTTTCCGTTGAATTCCGGCGAACCACTCTCGCCCATGTCTTAGTTGATACTGGTTCTTCCTTGAACGTGCTACCAAAGAAAGCCTTAGACCGCTTGGATTGCGAAGGACTGACTCTCAAGCCTAGTAACATCATTGTTAGGGCTTTTGATGGTTCCAAGAGAATGGTTCATGGAGAGGTTGATATTCCTATCAAGGTAGGCACAAAAGTTTTCAACTCCACCTTCTACGTGATGGACATCCATCCGTCATATTCATGTTTGCTAGGAAGACCGTGGATCCATTATGTAGGGGCAGTTACCTCCTCTTTGCACCAGATGCTGAAATATCCTGTTAAGGGTAAAATTATAACGGTGCACAACTAGGAAGAGTACATGATAAGCCACCTTAACTCCTTCCGTTATGTGGAGCTGGATGGCGAGTCCATCGAAACGCCTTTCCAGCATTTCGAGGAAGTGTCTCCTGAGGTAGCTGTTGCGAAGACAATGGTTGAGTTGCCTGCCGTTCCCAAGCATGTATCTAGGATGGCATCTCTCAAGGACGCAGAGGCGGTGATCAAAGAAGGGAAGAGTACAGCATGGGGGAAATTGCCTCATTTTCCCCATAAGACGGGCAAAATTGGACTAGGGTTTACAGTTGCAGGACAGAAGGCTATGCGTCGTTCCAAGACTGGAGGGCCACCCATAAGGATCACTCATCATGGAATCAATGTTGTAGAAGATGAAGATGAAGAGAGCCACTTTTAAGATTGGATCTTTCCTACCGTCGAAGGGGGTTTGAGCAACTGGGAAGCAAAGGATTTTGTTCCCATCACCTTTATAAACCAGTAATTTTATCTTTGAACAATTTCCCATTTTTATGGTCTGTAATAACTAAAACAATTCGCACACTATTTTCACCTCATGCCTTGCCCGGGGCATGTAGGTCCATTTGTAAGGGTTTGATTTTCTTCATAATCATATGCCATGTTTTAATGAATCATTGGATGTTTTTCATCTATAAACTGTTGTGTTCATTTTCCTTCCTTTTGCATTTTTGTTTGTTTAAGGATGGCTATCCCTTACACACACCCACACTCACAAATGCAGGTACCCATCCACTCCGGATTCCCTGGGTGACTATTCTGCTTTAGCCTTCGATAACTCTGAATATTTGGTCAATCATGCTGAGTACGAAGTTGACGAAGATTGTGAAGTGCCGGGAGAGTTAGCCAGACTTCTACCACAAGAAGAGAGGGCCATTCTGCCTCATGAAGAGTTGCTAGAAACCATCAACTTGGGGACAGAAGAGGACAGGAAAGAAGTAAAAGTGGGTGCCAACCTGGAACCAAGTGTCAAGGAGCGCTTAGTGCAGTTGTTAAACGAATATGTTGAAATCTTCGCCTGGTCTTATAAAGACATGTCAGGGTTAGACACAAATATCGTGGTTCACCGTCTCCCTACAAGAGAAGACTATCCACCGATCAAGCAAAAGGTTCGCCGAATGAGGCCTGGCATGTCTGAGAAGATTAAGACTGAAGTAATGAAGCAATTCAACGCTGGCTTTCTGGTTGTTACCTCTTATCCACAATGGGTTGCTAACATTGTGCCCGTACCTAAGAAGGACGACAAAGTCAAAATGTGTGTAGACTATCGAGATTTGAATAGGGCTAGCCCTAAAGACGATTTTCTGCTGCCACATATCGACATCTTGGTTGACAACACAGCTCAGCACAAGGTTTTTTCCTTCATGGATGGATTCTCGGGATACAACCAGATCAAAATGGCCCCCGAGGACATGGAGAAAACTACCTTTGTCACACAATGGGGTACTTTCTGCTACAAAGTGATGTCGTTCGGACTGAAGAACGCAGGGGCAACTTATCAACGCGCCATGGTAGCTTTGTTTCATGATATGATACATCATGAGATCGAAGTTTACGTAGACGACATGATAGCTCGATCACAGACAGAAGAAGAACACCTTAGTCATTTGCAAAAGCTGTTTGCCAGGTTGAAGGAGTATAAGCTCAGATTGAACTCAAGCAAGTGTACTTTTGGAGTTAGGTCTGGTAAACTTTTGGGATTTATTGTCAGCAACAAAGGCATTGAGGTTGACCCAGCTAAAGTGAAGGCTATACAAGAAATGCCTGCCCCCGTACTGAAAAGGAGGTTAGAGGATTCTTGGGACGCTTGAACTATATCGCCAGGTTCATCTCTCACCTGACGTCTACCTGTGAGCCAATTTTCAAACTGTTGAAGAAGGATCAGGTAGTTGAATGGAACAATGATTGTCAAGTTGCTTTTGATAAGATCAAGGAGTATTTACTAGAGCCTCTTATTCTGATGCCACCCATCGAAGGAAGGCCGTTAATCATGTATCTGACTGTTCTGGATAACTCAATGGGGTGCGTGCTGGGCCAACATGACGAGTCTGGCCGAAAAGAGCATGCCATTTATTACCTTAGCAAAAAGTTTACCGACTGTGAGACTCGCTACTCACTTCTCGAGAAAACTTGTTGCACTTTGGTATGGGTTGTTCGCTGGCTGAGGCAGTATATGTTGACTCACACCACTTTGCTGATTTCCAAAATGGATCCGATCAAGTATATCTTCGAGAAGCCTGCTTTATCTGGAAGAATCGCTAGATGGAAAATGATCCTGACTGAGTATGATATCCAGTATACTACCCAAAAAGCTATAAAGGGGAGTGTACTAGCTGACCATCTAGCTCATCAAGCCGTCGAAGATTACCAGTCTATGAGATACGACTTCCCTGACGAGGACATCATGACTTTAGATAACATCAAAGGTAACGGACTGTATGACGGACCTGAAGAAGGATCCCGATGGACCCTGTACTTTGATGGTGCTTCAAATGCACTTGGGAACGGTATTGGTGCGGTACTCATTTCTCCGGAAGGCTGCCATACACCCTTCACTTCCCGACTTTGTTTCAGTTACACCAACAACATGGCTGAATATGAAGCTTGCATCTTTGGTCTCAAGGCTGCTATAGACTTGGGAATCAAATCTTTGGTCGTATTTAGGGACTCGGCTTTGGTTATCAGTCAAGTCAAAGGAGAGTGGGACACTAAACATCCTAATCTTATCCCATACAAAGAACATGTCCTGACGTTATTGCCTCATTTTGAGCAGATTACTTTCGAGCACTTCCCGTGAGAAGAAAATCAGCTAGCAGATGCTCTGGCGATAATGTCTTCTATGTTTAAACTCAACTGGGATAACGAGGCTCCCCAAATTACCATCGAGCGAATGGAAGAACCCGCGCACTGTCATGAGATTAATACCGAAGAAGTAGTGGAACAACCCTGGTTTCATGAAATCAAAAGGTATCTCCAGACTAGAGAATATCCTGAAGGAGCTTCCGTCAATGACAAAAAGTTCTTAAGGAGATTTGCTGCCAAGTTCTTCCTAAGCAATGGAATTCTTTATAAGCGCAACCATGATTGTGTTTTACTTCGTTGTGTGGACAAAACTGAAGCAGAGTTGATCATGACTGAGATACACAGTGGCACATTTGGCACCCACTTGAGCGGACATATGATGGCTAAAAAGATTCTAAGGGCGGGCTACTACTGGTCTACCATGGAAGCTGATTGTCACCAACATTCCCGTACTTGCCACAAGTGCCAAGTCTACACCGACAAGGTACATATTCCTCCTGTTCCTCTCAACGTTCTGACAGCTCCTTGGCCATTTGCAATGTGGGGCATTGACATGATTGGAGAGATCAAGCCCACGGCATCCAATGGACATTGCTTCATCTTGGTGGCTATTGATTACTTCACCAAATGGGTCGAGGCAGCTTCCTTTGCCTCCGTTACAAAGAATGTGGTTGCCCGCTTCATCAAGCAGAATCTCATATGCCGGTACGGTGTCCCCGACAGGATCATCACGGATAACGGTACGAATTTGAACAATACTATGATCACCGCTCTATGCGAGCAATTCAAGATTTATCATCACAATTCATCTCCCTACCGGCTGAAGATGTACGGTGCTGTTGAAGTCGCGAACAAAAATATTAAGAAAATCATTCAAAAGATGACAGTCACCTACAAGGACTCGCATGAGATGTTACCATTTGCTCTGCATGGATATCGTACCATGACACGTACTTCAACAGGGGCAACCCCATTTTCTTTGGTGTATGGCATGGAAGCTGTTCTACCCATGGAAGTTCAGATTCCTTCCTTAAGGATTATGAAGGACGCTGGTTTGAGTGAAGACGATTGGATTCATACCCGGCTTGATCAACTTAATTTGATCGACGAGAAGCGACTTACTGCTGTTTGCCATGGTCAGACGTATCAAAAACGGATGATCAAGGCTTTCAACAAGAAAGTCAGACGTCAAGTATATCAAGTCGGAGATCTTGTAATCAAGCGGATCATCTTACCGCAAAGTGATCCCAGGGGCAAGTGGACTCCTACTTACGAAGGACCATTTATGATCAAGAGCATCTTTTCTGGTGGGGCAATGATTCTGACCACCATGGACGATGACGACTTGCCGCACCCTGCGAATGCAGACATAGTCAAAAGATAGTGCGCATAAAACGACCCGACAAGTTGAAAACCCGAAAGGGCGACTTGGGCAAAAATGGGCATCCTGGTGAATCGAAAATCCGAAAGGGAAGTTCAGGCAAAAATTAGGGATAAAACAAAAAAATCCATACACCCGGCAAGTTGAAAACCCGAAAGGGCGACTTGGGCAAAAAGGGGTTTCCCGGTGGATCGAAAACCCGAAAGGGCGGTCCAGGCAAAAGTTAGGGAATTAAAGCGTATGACTATGTCTCTTCGGATCACTTTAAGAACAAGCTCCAAGCTTCTGATCAATCTAGCCATCGGCGGACGAAGCAGCGAATGAACAAGATATTCAGAGTTGTGAAGGCTATAGCAGAATGGGAATGCCATGGAATTGTTACACATAGCCATCTTTCTTTTGTATAAATTTTTTCAATTTTTACGACAACATTCTCTTACTAGGATGTGTGTCTCCTTTGTACAAAGATACTCACAAAAGTTAATCCAAATATACTTCAAAGTGCAGAAATTCTCTTGCCTTTCTTTTCATTTTACACTTATGTTTTATTTGAAAACGTCCAATGTTTTGTTAAAAAGGCATATGCATTTGAATATAATCACTGCTTACAAATAAAACGAAACTGAAAAAGGATAGTTATTGATAGGTTGAAGAAGTAGGAAGAAATCTTTATGCCATTCCAGAAGAAATCCCCTACGATATATCATTCAGATCCTCAATAAGGCAAAATTTGGAGTATATTTCCCCAGCGAAGTTAAGCTTCAAGATCCGCAGCGGAGCCAATACAGTCTAAAACTTGATTCCCCAGCTGAGTTAAGCTTCAAAATTCCCATAAGAGTTAAAACCCGATCCCCCGGTGGAGCCCGAAAACCCTGAAACACATATCCCTAGCGGAGCTAGAATATTCTAAACTTTCTTCCCCAACGAAGTCAAATTTCCAACTATCAATCCCCAGTGGGAACCATTCAGCTTTCCCCAACTTCCCCAGTAGATTGGCGTGCAACCCAAGCCATTGATTTCCTCGGCCGAGTAAACACTCTCCCCACAGAGTTATTTCCCGACAGAATGAGGATTCTAGTTCCTATTTCTCCAGCAGAAGTCTCCCAGGTTTTAATTCCCCAGTAGAGGTCGTCAGAGTTCTCCTTATTCCCCAGGAAAGTCATGAAGAACTCTCATTCCCCGCAGAAGTTGGTAAAGCTCTTGTTAAAATCCCCACAAGTCACCAAGGATTTTAAATCCCCAGCAGTGGTCCTAGGATTTCTCATTCTCAACAATCAAAGATCTTTAATCCCCAAGCAGTCAGCAAGGATTTCTCATCTTCAACAATCAAAGATTTTGGAATCCCCAGCTTTGGTCAAGGATTTACTTTCACTCGATAGCAATCAAGGATTTCATTATCTCCAGTTATCAAGGATTGATTTTCCTCAGCAAGACAGCTACTCGGCTTATATGCACGTCCATTACATTCATATATCATAAACATTGATGAAACACAATTCGTTGCATCATACATATCATGCAACATAACTTTGTGTTTTAGCTAACATTTTACCCTTTTCAGGATAAGATTAAAAGGCTATCGTTAACAATTATTCAGATACAGTATGGATACACCCCAGACAGGACGGTCATTCTATTACTCATTCAGAATTTCAAGTCAAATACAATATAGATACACCCCAGACACGGCGATCATTCTATTACTCATTCAGAATTTCAAGTCAAATACAGTACAGATACACCCCAGACACGACGGTCATTCTACTACTCATTCAGACTTCAGCAATCAGTTACAGACTAAATACGCTCCAAACACGGCAGCCATTCTATCTCTCATTCAGATTCTCAACTCAAAGATCAGATATGCTCCAAACACGGATTCCATTCTGGCCTTTACACCAGCAGTTTGATTCTCCCCAGTGCAGTCGCCACGGAAGTCATCCTGTCACCTATTCAGATCCCAGTTACAGTTCCAGACACACTCTAGACACGGAAGTCATTATGCTACTCATACAGATCTCAATTAACTTCAGATACAACCCAGATACGCACCAGACACGGTTGCCATTCTGTCACTCATTCAGAATTTATCCCCAGCACACAATTGCTCCATATACAGATGTTTCTCTGTTACCCATTAAGAATACAGATACACTCCAGACACGGCAGTCATTCTGATATTCATTCAAAGTTCCAATACAGTTACATCTCAGATACGCTCTAAACACGGACGCCATTCCTTTGCTCATACAGACTCAGTCTCCGGATACAGTTTAAGTGCATTCCAGACACGGATACCACTTTGATACTCATTCTTCTGACCTACAACATTGCACTTCAACAAACATTCTTGGATGGCATCTTTAAGCCCATCTTCAGAAATATTCTACCAACACCAAATGGCATCTTTAAGCCCATTCCCTCAACATTATTTTGACTAGTGCAAATTTACGGGCACTCTAGTGTCCAATCCTCTTTTACCTTCGAGTCGCGAAAGGCAAACTTGCCAATCTAACTCTTCAGGTTCAAGAATATTGAACAGGGGCAACTGTTGTACCCCAAAAGTTTCCCTCTCATTTCATCAACATTTTCTCAATCACAAGACTCTTGGAACTCAAGATCAAACTAGGGTTTGCTCTGCTCAAGACATCTCCTTGCACTGTTGACCTAAATTAGGGTTTGAGTTTGCACAGGGATGTTTTGACCTACAATGCCCAAGGTGATGTTCATACATCATGTTGGACTCACAGGTTTGTCCATACCAAGTTTCAAGCCTTGATTCAAATTTTTGCCTAGTCAATTGGACAGTTGACCTAGAAATCAGTTGTACCGGGGAAAAAGTCAACTGTGGCCAATTGACAGTCAAACCTCATGAAATTTGACCCACATCAACATTATGAACTCATATGAACCATTTGATCAAGTTTGGATCACAATTCCACAAGAAATTTGATCAGATCACCAAAAGGGCAAAATGGTCATTTTTAGGGTTTTGACTGCACAAAGGCAATTTTTGACTGTTTGGCCTAGCCAATGGTAAATCAAGCTCACACATGGACTCAAGGACTCAATGAAATTTTCTTGACCCATTCAACAAGTTCAAAAGATCTCAAATGCATAGGATTGACAGATGAATTTTTCAGTTAACTGATCAAAATTTGACTGTATACTGAAAAGTCAAACTTTGACTTTTTGGTCAAAATCAAGTTCCAAGAGTTATTTTTCATCAAGACACGTCAAATTATTAAACTTGTTCATCAAGAAACCCAAAAATGCAAATTAGGGTTTAAAATGGAAAAATTTCATAACTTAGAAATTTTCTAAGTTATGAAATTTTCTTATTTTTTCCTAACTTTGTCCCATTTTTTCACCAAGATGCAAATGGATTCAAAGAAAACTTGAAACATGAAAGTTGTAGTCCATCACAAAGTATACAACTTTTATTCACAAAGTTTTCTCAAAAGAGGTTTGTATCTCAAGTTATGATTTTTGGAATAAGGGTATCTAAAACTTTTAACTTAGAGAAAATTTGCCCTAATCTAGGCAGGATTTTGACCCATCTTATTGGCCACTTTTCACATAGTTCCACTTGGAGTTTCAAGTTTCATTTCAAAGATAGATTATAGTACATGTTCCAAGCTTTCCAAATTGTCCAAGAACTCCTCAAACACCCTTGTGGTTAGAGAGAATCGAATGCTTGAAGTTGGCAAAACTCACTTTTGTCCATGACCAATACATGTTCATACAAACTAGCATTTTCAAATCAACATGTTTGGTGCTAGCTTGCAGGCCTCAAAACCAGTTTATACTCCATAATTTAATGCATAACCATTGAGTTAAGGTATTATCTTATTCGTTTGGATATTGCATACAAGATTAATCCCTATTTGGAAAAAGGTAAAATGCCATTTTTGTATAGTTGCATTTTATGTCAAAACAAAATCCTTGAGGCATGGGGCCAGATCTTTGAGGCAAGATCAAATCCACCAATTCTAGTAACCAAGAGCAAAAGGTTCAGCATGATATAGGACTTGTACAGGCTTGCATTGAGAACATACACACTCTTGCTTGAAAAAGAAAAAAAGTTGCAAAACATATGCCATCTCTCACATCTGTTAAAACCAACTAACACAAACATTGTAGACAAGTTTCATACCTCCCAACAATCCAGAAACACGACCCCTTTGCCTCTCAAACTCCCTTGTACACAGAATCAGTGTTTTTCTGCAAAACAGGGCAAGTTCTGCATTTTGCAAGCCATAACCAAATTCCATCGTGCGTTTTGTCCAAAGATACTTCAAACACCTTCCAATCAACTCACCTGAACTATCCCAGGCCTCCATTGCAAGCTGTAACACCATTTACACACTTTGCCATTTTTGTTTCAAAGCTTTGCAGGTTGAGTTCTGTGGCACGATTCAAGTTGTTTCAAAACAAGCCAAGCATTGGAAAAGGTTCCTTGGACCTCAGGCAAGCTCAAAAGAAGCTCAAACACCATTGAAGGTTGCTACATTGTCTAGCTCGAAGTCAACTGAAACAGGTATTTCATGGACTTCTATCTCTCTATTTAGTAATGGTTAGGCTTAGGTTTGTGAATGAAATATGTTGTACTCATAGCCCTGAAGCCATACATATGCTTAGTTTTCATTTACATTAATCGTGCTAAGAGAATTTCACTCATGAACTTTCTGAAAAAACTAGGTTAGAAATTAGTGCCAGAGAAATTCTCTCTGGTCTTTGAGAGTTAGTTCAAGTTTTTTATATGCTTGGATTCGTTGTTTCATGCTCTATAATTTTCATGTTATGAGTTTTGTCAAAAAATCAAAGAATCAGGAGTTACAGTTTTGAACATAGCACGCGCGCAGGTTTGTTCAAAGGAAGAAGAAGAAGTGGATTCTGGGCTGGGCCTGGTTTCCTTTGTTTTTGATACCCATTTATTCAGTTTACACCCCCTGGCCCATTTGTTTGAATATTTGTCATTTTGATATTTTTATTTTTTATTCTGACTTTATTATTTTTTGTCCAAATATAAAAAAATTCCAAAAAAATTATTTTATTTTTTTTTCATATTTATTTTTATTTTACTAGTATAAATATGTAAATAAACTATTTCCTTTTTATTAAAAACTCAAAAAATAATACAAAAAATATACATATCTTCATTTATTATTTTTAATTACACTTGAAAATATTTTCTAGAATATACACATTTTTTTGTAAATAATTAATTTCTATTTTTATATATTTAATAGATATGTATATACTTATATACTTTATTTTATTAAATAATTAGGACAAAAATACAAAAATATTACATTTTTATTTTTATTAATATTTTGCATTAAAAATATCATTTTTACAATATACTTTTATTTCTTGTATAAATTAATATATTATTGTATATAATTAATAAATATTACTATTTATTCAAGAATTAGGGTTTTTGCCCTAAAAATGCAAAAATAATTAAAATTGATTTTTTCTTTATTTTTTTTTACTTCATATTGAAAAATACTTTTTACATACATAAAAATCTTTTTGCATAATACATTTTATTCACATTTATTTATTGTATTATATTCAATTATTGTACATTTAAATATTGCCTATACATTCGATTTGGTTGTAATAATCAAGAATTTAATTTCTTGTCAAATACCCCCAATTCAAATTTGTACCCCCCTCCCTATATCATGTTGTAATAGTATAGCATTTAAATTCTCGCACATTTGAAAGCTTCCAATTATGCCATGCTTCGACTTAGGGTTTGCATACAAAATAAAATCAACAATAGTTTGACCTAATCAATAACAATGCATGAAAAACAAACACAATGCACACTTGCACCCCTAGGGTTATAATCCACTTGTTGCCTTCAAAAATGGGCCATGGTTGCATGTCAAGTACTTTGGCAAAACAAAACAAAACAAAAGATCATAGTCCCTCGATGACGCTATCTGAGTTGCCTAAACAAAAATGATCAAGTCCCTCAAGAAAATTGCCAAAAATACTTAACACAATTGCTATCATGGTCTATACGATGACCCGCGCCTGTCCCGTTTAACATCCTAACACAAGGTTGTTCACCAAATACAATGGTGAAGCAACACTGTTAAAAGGTTTAAAAACATTAGGAAAGATCTTTGAGTAAAATAGGGTAGACAACTCTTAGTTACTTGATCAAAAGCTTGCCAAACATCCTTGCTACTTTCAAACACACATCACAACACAATTTCAAAACAAACTTTCAAAACATTGAAATATCTTTTCAAAAATACAAACACCTTTGTATATATTCAAACAAGAATCATTACAAAGGTTTCCTAGACAAGGCCTCTTTTTCAAAGCATTTTCAAAAACCACACACACAAAGCACCATTTCAAACAATTGAAAAGCAAAGCAAGTGATCTAAGCAAGTAACTAAGAGCCCATGGATAACCATGGATAGAAAGGGTGCTAATACCTTCCCTTTCTATAATCTACTCCCCGAACCCAAGAAAACATCTCAAAGGTCTTTCTTGTGCTTTTTGACCTTTCCTTAGGATAAAATAAAAAGTCGGTGGCGACTCTTGCTAAACCGAAACATTTGCGAACACAAACGCAAAATCCCAAGTCAGTTCTCCCACTGTATCACAGTATTCATGCAATGCTTTCAAGGATTTGAAAATTCAAATTTGTTTCAAAAAAAAAGGAACACACGTTATATTAATAAAATAGAATTTGAGTACATCAATTCCCCTAGGGCAAAATAATACAAAATTCTAAGATAAAAAGACGTTGCGCATCCTCTTTGGTGCAATGTAGGTGTTGAGAGTCTTCTTTTCATGAAGTAACCGAGTGAGTTCCAAAACCTTCTTCTCGCTGGCGTAGAATTGGGCTTCGAAAGTATCACGTTCTTCTTTGACATGTATCCAACTCCTTTGTAGATCTTCGAGTGATGTCGGCATGTCAGGATGTAGGATGGTGTATGGAACCTCTCCTTCCTTAACAGGCTCTATAATCACTGGGAGAATGGAGGGGTAAGGCATCATAAGACTTTGAGCGCGGGTTCATACCCACTTGAGGTAAGGCTCAAGAGGGATGGAATTCTTGTGTCCCAGAGTCTTACTATCTTCCTTGTTTGGCATCCTCCAAGCTCGGATGAACCTTTGGTGAAGTCCTTGATTGTCGTTGTCGAAGTCGAAAACCAAACCTTGAATCAGCATATCATGTGGGCCATCCCTTCGGGCATAACCAAACTGTCTTAGAGCCAAGCATGGGTTGTAGGTGATGCCTCCCCTAACTCCAAGTAGAGGGACATTAGGGAATTCCCCACAACGGTCGATAATGATAACATTCTCTTTGGATCGAGAACACCAATGAATATCTGAATGTTTAAGTGTCATCAACCTTTGTGACCACCTCAAACCTTGCTCATTCTTTAAGACTGATTGGGGAAGATGAGAAATAAACCATCTTGCCAGGAGAGGAGTGCAACACATAAGAGCACCTCTTTTCCTCATTGTACGAGTGTGAAAAGAGTGTAAGATATCCCCAAGCAAAGTAGGAACCGAGTTGCGAGACATGAAGATTTTGACAGCACTCACATCTATGAGTTGGTCAAGATTAGGGAACAAGACCATCCCATAGATGAGGAGAGCTAAAATCTCCTCAAAAGCTTGCAAGTATAAGGAGTTCCAACAGTTTTGGGCCTTCTCAAACAAGAACTTTTCCAAGAAGCCTTTGACACCACTTCTAGTTTCCCAATGGGTTGTGACATCACATGAGTGAAAGTGCAGGTCTTGAGCAATATCTTATGGATTTGGATCTATTTCCGTACCGTTGAAAGGTAGTTGATTGAGAATGGGAATCCTCAAGAGTTGAGAGAATTCTTCCAAAGTAGGCACAAGCTGGTAGTCAGGAAATGTGAAGCAGTGATGCAAAGGGTCAAAGAACTGGAAGAGAACCTTCATTATGTCTTCCTCTGTGTTGGAAGTGACCAAGTTGAGTAGACGACCATTCTTCTCGGTGAATGGAGAGTTCTAAGGAATCCTTGAAGCTAGCTCCTTGAGTTGTGGAGGAATTCTTACAAGGTTGGCTTGGATAGCTTTCCTGCGAAGTGAATCCATAACCTACAAAACAGGAACAAAGATGAATTTCCAAAATCCTTGAAATGGTTAGTGGATGAAAATGATGCTTCATGATGTCCATGATGTTATGCACAAGTATATATGTACAAGCAAATCACACAAGTTCTTAGTTTAGGCTTGCATGGGGTTTCATAGGTAAGTACTCTCTTGAAGTTTAGTTGGCTCAACCTGTCCTAGTAATAGTAACCGGGTTCTAAGGAGCTCAATATTACTGGATTGTTTCCTTGTTCATTGTTTCAATTCAAGCCTCTTTACTGGCGAACGAAATATTCCAAGGAACCAACCCTCAATGAGTGTAGTATCGAGTATCTACCAACTTCGGACTGCACCAAAGCCGGTCATCTCACTACATCCTAAAAGGCCAAGTTATTCAAGTAAAAGTTCTAGAAGTTCGTTAGTGCTTCATGACATCACTCAGCGGCCCTGTATTCTCTTTGATTGACTCAAAGTCTACCGGTACCCACAAATATGTCACACTAACATAGTTATTGCTTAGACCGTGTTGGTATACCCCGCACAGTTTCCACAACGTATTGTTATTTACCTATAATATTTCCCAAATCCGGGTGGAGGATTCAAACCCAAACAATAGAACCAAAGTGTAAAGCAAACAAGTCAAACAAGGTAAGCAAATAAATGTGATCTAAACCCTAAGGTAACCCCACTTTTATAATATTCCCCAGCAGAGTCGCCAGTTCTGTGATACGGTGGGAGAACTGACTTGAGGTTTTGCGTTTTGTCACAAATGTCGCGGTTAGCAAGAGTCTCCATCGACTTTTCTTTTATAAAAAAGGAAAGGTAAAAAAGCACAGGAAAGACCTTTGAGATGTTTTCTTGAGTTCGGGGGGTAGATTATGAAAAGGGTAGGTGCTAGCACCCTTTTTATCCATGGTTTTCCATGGGCTCTTAGTTACTTGCTTAGATCACTTGCTTTGCTTTGTTTGAAATGGTGTTTGGTGTGATTTTGAAAGTATTTTGAAAAGTGGTCATTCGTTTAGGCAATCTTTGTAATGATTCTCGTTCGTAAGAATGTATACAAAGATGTTTGTCTTTTGAAAATGTTTTCAATGTTTTGTAAAATGTTTTGAAATGTTTTGAAATGTGTGTGTGTTTGTTTTTGAAAATAGCAAGGATTTTTTGAAAGAAAGCAAGTAACTTAGAAGCTATCTACCTACTCAAATGTCTTTCTTGTTCATTTATATTCCTTTGACATTGTTGACTTACCATTGATTTGGTAGGCAACCCTATCTTTGGATGTTAACGGGACGGGTGTGGGTCATCGTATAACCATGATAGCAATATTGCCAAGTATCTTATCATTTTTGAGGGACCAAGATCATTTTGTTTTAGGCAACTTTTGAATAGCGTCATCGAGAGACTATGATCTTATACTTGTTTTGTTTTGCCAAGATACTTCGCATGCGTAACATGGCCATTTTAATTTAGGCAACCTAGTGGGAGAAACCCTAAGGGTGCTTGTGTGCAAAGTGTGTCATTTTCATGCTTTTGTCTTGCATTTAGGTTTTTTCTATTTGTTTGTTTTTGTTCTTGTCATGCAAACCCTAGTTACTAAGCATAGTATATAAAGCAATAAATTGCGTAAAATAAACTAAGCTATTACAACAATTATTATGGGAGGGGGGATACAAGTTTTGAATGGGGATTTTGTACAAATATAAACCTAAATATATTATTACAACCCAATCGAATATTGTGCGAATTAAATAAATATACAAATATTTAAAATGCAATGCAATGTATTTATGTAAAAAATGTTTTGGTATTTGTTTTTTGTATGAGAAAATAATTTAATTTAAACCCTAAAAATTATAAGGAAAAGAAATACATTAATTCTTTTTAAGAGGGGGAAACCCTAGTTTTCAATTTAAGAGAAAATAATGCTTCATATTTATTATTTTGCATATTTTTTGTATAAGAAAATAATAAATAATATTATATGTAAATATTAAAAAATTAAGTATGTATAAAAATAATTATTTATGATTATAAATAGTATAATAAAAAATGTTAAGTATTTTTAATTGTATTTACAAATTACTTAAGAAAATAAAATCTATTTATCCTAATAAACTATTTTTTTATGCAACAAATAATAAAATAAAATTTGCAAAAAATAAAGAAAATATTTTTAGGATTTTTATCATTCAGAAAAAATAAATAAAAGCAATAAATATGAAAATATGGAAAAAAATATGAAAAATATACAAAATAAGCCATGGGGTGTAAATAGTATGTCAGGGGTGTAAATAGTGAAAACAAAAAGCCCAAAAGTGCCAAAAAGCCCACACTTCACTTCATCCCTGTCCTTGGTCTTCTTGCACGTGCGTTTCAGTTCAAACCTGCAACTCTCACATGCTTGCACAAAAACAAAAACTCATAACATGAAACATGTGGCATTTGAGCTCACGATTTCAGCCATATAAATTATGTGACCTAACTCTAAAAGATCAGAGATAAATTTGGTAGCCCTAATTCGTGACCTAACTTTTTCAACATTTTCAATCTTCAAATTCTCTCAGCACAGTTAATATAAATGAAAAGTATGCATATGTACAGCTTCACCATGTTATGGACTACATTTTTTCTTTATAAATCGTGGTTTGAGGATGCTTATTCAGAGAGATAGAGTTCAAGAAAATACCTCCTTCAGTTGGATTCGAGTAGAGCAATGTAAGGACTTTAATGGAGGCCTGAGGATTGTGTGAGCTTCCTTGAACTTCCTTCAAGCTATTCCAATGCTTATCTTGCTTTGAGGATGGCTGGAACTCTCTGCACAAGTCAAGTTGCAAGCTTCCAAAGTGAAAATGGTGGATGCTGAAACAGGGGCTACAGAACCAGGGTGATGGCTTGGATTGCTTTGGTATGATGTTTATGAGATGTTGGAAGTGATTAAACACAAAATGCACGAGCCAAATGAGAGTTGGCTATGATTTTGCAGAAATCTGTGTATTTGGGAAGTTTTGTGGTGTTTCTGAGTTTTGGAGAGTTTTAGGTGTCAAGCAATCGTGTTAAGCCTTGCTACAGCTTTGTATATTTGTATAGAAATGATACCAAGTCCACTTTCTACTAGTTGTACAAGCTTTTCACCTTTTGCCACTTTTCTTGCATTTTAAGTAAAGTGACAAGACCAATGTCACATGCCTGTACTTGCTTGCTTGAGAGCTGCAAAGAGCTTGTACCAATTTCCTGAGAGTTGTGTAGATTTCCTGTATCAAAGGGACATGTTCAATGCTCAAGATTGACAAAGTTGCAAAAGTTTCCCTTTATGAAAATGGCATTGTAACCTTTTGGCCAAAAATGGAATTATCTCTTGTATAGAGCTTCAAAAGCAAAGATAATGCCTTTGTCAACTAAGTTTGAATTTAATTATGGAGTGTAAAGTGAGTTTAGGACCTGTAAATCAAGATACAACCAGCATAGATGTGATTTACAACTTGATGCTATGTGAAAAATGGCATGAACAAAAGTGAGAAAATGCCAACTTCCCCTCTTCGATTCTCCCTAACCAAAATTGATCTTGGAGAGTTCTTAGACATTTTGGAAAGCTTGCAATGTGCTCTATAATCCATATTTGAAATTAAATTTGAGATATGTGATCGGTGGAAATAGAACTAACTATTTTTAGCTGGATCGCGTATGTCGCGGTAAGCAAGAGTCGCCACCGTCTTTTATGTTCTCCAACCTGGAAAGGACAAAAGCACAGCAAAATTCCTTATTGAGAATGTCTCTCGGTTCGGGAGGTAGATTTATAGAAAGGGAAGGTGTTAGCACCCTTTCTATCCGTGGTTATCCACGGGCTCTTAGGTACTTGCTCTTATGTTTTCAAAAGATGTTTGCTTTTCAAATGTGTGTGGGTTTGAAAAAAGTTTTGTTTTTGAGAGATTTCTGAGTGACTCTTGTATCTGTCCTCAAGAGTGTATGAAAAATTTGTTTTGAAAACTTTTGAAAGTGTCAGTGTGAAAAGATGTTTGGTTTGTTTTTGAAGAGAGAAAGTACCCATGAGTCATCTACCTACCCTAAGGAATTAGGCTGTGTAAGAGTCCTTAAGGTAGTGCCATCCCACCATTGAGAGGTAGGTAGCACCACCGTTGGAGGTGTTCGGGTCAATTCGATTATTAGGGACATTGTGGTCACCGAAGCAATAGTAGGACACCTTAGAAGTAACCCTAATATCCTAGATCCTTTTATCCGAGGCAACCGTTTCGAGGCGACTGGATCTTAGACATAAGGGCGACCGCTAAAACACCCTATACTTGACGACCACATTCGAGGCAACGAGTGAGGCGTACCCTAGAAGTGGCATGTGCTTTGTGTGTTGTTTTCGGGTTAACATTTATCTTTTACCATGCAATTGTGAGCTACGAGTTGTTTTTAATTATCATACATTCTTTCATGCAATTTAGCAGTTAGGAGTGCGGAAAATAAAATACGGAAAGGTAAAAGCTACGCTATTACAAGGCGCGGGTCTATACATCGCCAAAAAACAAAGACCCGTTTTTGATAAAGTGCGGAAAGTAAAGAAAGCAATATACCTAATTACTATTACATTCCGGAAACAGTTACATAATAATCAAATAAAAAATAATGCGCAAATAGAAATTAAACTGGACGTTCTTAGGGTTTTTGACCCTTTTGAGAAATTACGAGCTTTTTTGTTCTTTTGCATTAAATTAAAATTGAACCTAATACTAATTATTTAATTATGTACAAGAAAGATGTTTTTTTGTGTTTTTTTGTATTTAATGAAAATAAATAAATTAAAAATCAAAAGAAAACCCTAATTCTAAGTTTATTTTAATTATTAATAAAGATGTTAAAGTTAACCTAATTTAAACTAATTAATTAATTTATATTTTTTGTACAAAAATAGTAATAATTAATAATGATGATAATAAGAAAATGATTAAAAAATGTCAAAACCTAATTCTATATAATTTTTATTTATTGAGAAAAAAGGTTAAAATTAAAACCTAAATTAAGCTAAGTTAATTATTAGTATTTATTTACAAAAAATAATAATTAATGAATTTCATAAATAATAAAATATATTTACAATTTTATGATTTCTGATTTTATTAGGAAAAATTAATCTGTTGTGAATTAATAATAATAATTAGAACAATTAAAAGAATTAAAAGAAAAGAAAATAAAATTGCAAACCAAGGGGGTATGTTGGCCCAAAGGGAGGTTTTTTTGTGAAATTCTGGCCCAAGAACTCTAAGCCACGCTTGACTTTCATAATCATGTGCATGCTGGCTGACTGGGGAGTATCATGGACTTCATCTCCTGGCCACTGGATGGATGCTGAGAGACACATGGCGCATCACTGGTTGACGTGCATGGTAGAACATTGGACATGTGTTGCATGAGATAACGTTATGAAAAATAATATTGAATTATATGGGGGACCTGGGAATCGAACCCAGGTCCCAACAATTACCAGACACGTCTCCAACCACTCCACCATCACGTTATCTTTGTAAACATAATAATCAATACAAATAATATATGAAACGTAATAACTATGCTGGAAACAAGAAAAAAACGCGCGTGGATTTGAATCCACCAACCATGTGTCAACACGCCATCTCCTTCTTCGTTTCACCTGCAGAAATATCCAACAGATAGCGGGGGTTTTTAACCCCCACTAATTACAACAACGAAAAATAGCGATTAGAGTTAGGGTGCATATAAATTGGGCGCGATATGTCCTTCTTGTTTGTCTTGTTTCAACGAATCCAGTCATATGCATCACTAGTCCTAATTGTTCTGGGTTTAGAAAGCCCCAATTTTGAAACTGAAGAACCCTAGAATTTGTTCATGGTGATTTTGGATTCAGTGCGCTTCAGTTCAATTAAACTGTTTCATTAGCTTCAGAAGGTTCCTACAACACAAACCAATCAAGAAAACACGTCAAATATGCATGATTTATGAGTTATGATTCTGGATAAGGAAAGCAAACCGTGACACTGTGTTCTTTGATTCTTTGAGCTATGAAGTTGGAAATTGCTTGCAATACGTTCAGGGAACTCTCTGCACTGGATTAGAGTCACCAAATTCCCTCGAATCGGCCTGTAAATTAGAAAACAGTTTTGAGTTTTTTCACCTTTTTTCAATGTTGCATATGGTGTTCTTGCAGCAGTTTTTCGTGTCTATCAATAGGGTTTTCTTCAGCCTTTGTATGTGAAGAGAATTAGGTCAACCTTAAGCCCAACAATCCATTGCATTCAAGTTTCATTATGTGATTGCCAATCAAATCTTTTTCAATCTTTTTCTTTGATAAAACCTTGCCAATCACGGGGATTTTGATGTCTTTAAGGTGCACACGAATTGCCAGCTTGCCCTGATCTCATTTGCCTCATAAAAAGATTTGACAACCATGTTTTGATATTTTCCTATAATTAAATTAATTAAATGAATTATTAATCAATTAAAAATCCAAATAATTAATAAAAATGAGAAAATAATTCAAATTAATCTTAATGGGTCGTGCATAAGCCTTGGGTAAAGATTCAAGAAGGAATTTGAGGCCCATTAGCAAAAATGAAGTGTTTTAGGCAAAGTTGACTTTTGAAAGTTCCCAAAAATTTCCCAACTTCTCCAATGCATATCTTGCTCAATTTTGAAGCTATGAACATGTTCTTTGACATTTTGGAAAGGTCTTGAAGTCCTATAACCAATGCCTTTTGTACCATGTCATTTTGATTCACCAATCTCAAGTTATGGTCTTTGACTTAAAGTGCCTTTTTGTTGACTTTTGAAAATGACCTATAATGTTGAAATTGATAACTTTTTGTGAGAGCATTTCTTGGACTTAGAATGTGAAGATGAGTTGTAGGAAATGTCATCCCTTTCAAAATGAGCATTGGATGGAATTTTCCTGATGAACCATGAAAAAGTTATGCCTTGGTCAAGTTACAGTTGACTTTTCAACTATCCAAAAATAGAAACTTTTGACATTTTGAGACTTTTTGAGCCATGCTTGTGGAATCATGATCAAGAATTGATCAAATTATGATTGTGGCTTCAAAATATGATGTTGACCAAAAATTTTGACTTTTGACTGTCAAATGACCATTTTACCCCTACAGTTGACGGTGAAGCAATTAGGGCTTTTTGACTGTGCAACTTGATGCTGTGAGTCTTGAAACTTGACATATGGATGTTTGACAATGTATATAGGCATATGGGACTTGATTGGACCCTTGAAAACCTCAATTTCTTTGCAAGAACCAAAACCCTAATTTTGACTGTGTTAGGAGGCAATTGGACTGTGCAACCCTTGAGAGATTTTGAACCATTTGGAGATTGACCTTGACAAATCTTGAAGAAAATGGGAGGGAAAATTTTGGGGTACAACAGTTGCCCCTGTTCAATCTTCTTAGACCTGAGGATGTAGATTGGCTTGCGTGCCTTTCGTGATCCGAAGGTGGAAGATGATTGAACACTAAAGTGCCCAGAAATTTGCACTCACATAGTAGAATGTTAGCAGTGTGATGGCGGGAATGGGCTTACAGATGCCATTTGGAGAGATGATGGATAGGAGGATGGGCTTATAGATGCCATCTAGGTATCGATCGCGTAAGAGATTCCTTAGCGAGAACTTGTGTACCTGAGAAAGAAAAATAATTACCTGGCCTGTTACAGGGGTTGATCTTCAAACTCTTTATGTAGATATGCCCTGGCTGGATACAGGTATCGAATCTCTAAACTCTTCATGTAGATATGCCCTGGCTGGATACAGGTATCGAGTCTACAATCAGTTATTCACAGATGTGCCCTGGCTAGATACAGGAATTGAATATGGAATTAGTCGTCAACAGATATGCCCTGGCTGGATACAGGAATCGAATCTTCAAACTCTTCAGACGTGCCCTGGCTGGATACAGGAATCGAATCTGGAATTAGTCGTCAACAGATATGCCATGGCTGGTGTGATCGGTGGATCTGGAACTGACTGTTTAACGCTGGTTCCTGAAATGTCACGGAAGCAAGAGTCGCCACCGTCTTTTATTTTCTCCAAATGGAAAGGACAAAAGCACAGAAAAAATCCTTATAGAGATTGCTCTCGGTTCGGGAGGTAGATTATAGAAAGGGAAGGTGTTAGCACCCTTTCTATCCATGGTTATCCATGGGCTCTTAGATACTTGCTCATTTGTGTTTTCAAAAATGGTTTGTTTGCTTTTCAACTGTGGGTTTTAAAAAGTTTCTTTGAAAATTCCAGTTCGACTCTTGTATCGGTCCTCAAGAGTGTTTGAAAAATTGCTTTCGAAAGCTTTTGAAAAGGTGTCGGTGTGAAAAGTATTTTGATTTGTTTTGAAATTTAGAGCAAGTATCTAGAGTCGTCTACCTACCCTAAGGAATTCGTCTGTGTAGATGTCCTTTAAAGTAGTGTCATCCCACCATTGAGAGGTAGGTAGCACCACCGTTGGAGGTGTTCGGGTCAATTCGAGGTTCGGGACATGGTGATCACCAGAGCAATGGGAAGACACCTTAGAAGCTACCCTCATGCCAGGTTCCCGGATCATGAGGACTTACTAAGACATCCTCTACTCGACGATCACCTTTCGAGGCAAGGCAACAGTGAGGCGTACCCTAGGGGTGGTGTGTGATTTGTGTGTTATTTTCAGTTATGTTTTATCTTGTACATGTATCATGGTGATCTACGCGTTTGTTTTTATTTAATCATTCATTCTTGCATGCATTTATTTAACAGTTAAAAAAAGTGCGGGAAATGTAAAGTTCCTAAGCTATTACAAAGGCGCGGGTCCACATCGCCAAATTATATCCAGGACCCGATTTGACATAAAATAAAGAAATAAAGTAAAGTGCGAAAGATAAATATTTACACGGCTTTGGGAGAATTACATCAATATTTAAAAGAAGGAATAAATAAAATGTGCGAATTGAATTAAAATTGAAAACGAGGGCGTTGGACCCTTTTGAAGTTAAATTGAAATTAAAAATTAATTAATTATTTATTGAAATAAAAGAAGTGTTTTTTTAGGTTTTTTTTTGTATTTATGAAATAAGAAAATTAAAATTAAAATTAAAAGAAACCCTAATTCTAAGTTATTTTTAATTATTTGAGAAAAATGTTAAAGTTTAACTTAATTTACTAAAGAATTTATGTACATGTTTATTTACAAAATAAATTAGTAGTTAATAATAATAATAATGATGAGAAAATTATTTATTAAAAAAATGATGAAAAAGTTAAAAACCCTAATTTCTACATATTTAATTTATTAAGAAAAATATTAAAGTTTTGAAACCTAAATTAATCTAATTAATTGTTTAAAGTTTATTTACAAAAATAATAATAGTAAAATTAATATTAATAAAATAAACCTTTTTTTGATTTTTCTGTATTTTATATTTATTATGAAAATTATTTTATGGAATTAAAAGAAAACAATTAAAAAACAATTAAAAGAATAAAAAGGAAAAACAAATAAAAATTAAAAATTGAGCAAACCATAGGGGGTGTCTGGCCCAAGGGGAGGTTTTTTTGAAGTATTGACTCCTGAGTACCGTGGTCTGCATTCTTTGGCCATTGGATTGAGTTTCATGCATAAGTTGTTCTACTTTGGCCATTTGGCTTTTGGCTTTTGGCTTTTGGCCATTTGTGTTCTGGCCTCAACGTTCCTTAATCTTCTCAGGATGTCTGTCTCGCCACGTATTGGTGTCATGTATAAAATATTCTGTTTTGGCCATTTGGCTTTTGGCTTTTGGCCATTTGACTTTTGGCCTCAACGTTCCTTAATGAACCTGCATGGGATCCTGTCTAAATCTGCAGTGTTGAATCTCACGAACACATTAAATAAAATCATAAAATGCAAATAAAGCCAATATATGAAGAAATTTAATGTTTAGGCACAATATGGCATGTATGAATGATTATACCCTTTTGATCATGGAGATCAAATCAATCTTACCCTTACTGAAAAATTAGTGACCGGAATGCTTTTATGCCTTACTGGAAAATTAGGATCATGGAGAACAGGCCAGCCTTATCCTTACTGAAGAAGTAGTGAGGTGTTGGTTTGTAACTGTGATGGCTTGTTTGTAGTGAGAGAGGGATTTGTAATAAGGATTTCAAGGTTTTTGGGTTCTTGAAAGAATTTGATATTCTGACAGTGTTGTGGTCAGGTTTTTTTTCTCTTTTCCTCCTCCCTTTTTTTCTCCTCTCTTTGTGTGAAAAGAAGGTGATTATATAATGGAAATTAGGGTAAAGCAAATGGGCTTTGAATGTGCAATTGGGCCTCCAATATTCACTTGAATTCGTCACTTTCCAGGCTAAATCGCAGGTACTTAAGTGCATTTTTTGAAGTTGAAATGTGAAAACAAAATGTAGCCGACATCGAGAACTAACTCCTGTCCGAAAATCGACTCAATTGGATAAACGGTGAATTAGTTATGAATTTTTGAAGTTTCAGCTTAGACAAACTTATTTTGGGCTCCAGTGTCGACTCTGACACGTTCTTCAATAAAAAACTGGTATTGATCGGTGCATAATTTGGTCCCAACTTTTGAAGCAAAGTTGTAGATCTATGAGTCAAGGACCTTGTGTAAAAATATGAGTCCAATCCGATAAAAATTGACCGAGTTATGAATTTTCGATGTTTCGGCCCAGATGAAATAATATTCAGCATTCAGGATTTTTAGCGTGTCACGCACTCTGAGCAAAAAACGAAGGCCTTTTGAATACCGTTTGAACTTAATACCTTCTGTAAAAATGTAGCCAACTCAATTTGTGAAATTTTGGCACCGGAACCAGCTCGATACGATGAAAATCGACCAAGTTATGATTTTCTGAACATGACGCAAATAAACTTCTGTCACAAATTTTCTGTATGAAAATACTTGATAAATCCACATTTTTGAGGACCTTATGATCGAAATTGGCTTCCAGCCGTGAGAGATGAAAACGTAGATAATGTCAAGACGGAATTTTGGCCACCGGAACGGGTTCAAAATGAGTCACGATCTTCAAGTTATGAATTTTTTAGCGCGTAAAAACTGCACTTTCAGCACACTTTTTCACCATATTTCTTCAAGAAAACTCGCACATTCGGATACCTTCTTTAAAGAATTGACTCTTGAGCCGAACCTGAATTTGAGAATACGTTATCAGAGATATCTTGGCGAAAGAATACCTGAATATGACGCGCCGGGTTGGACTTGTGAATTTTTCTTGAAATGTTTTGAGAAATATGGGAGGGCAAATTTTGGGGTACAACAGTTGCCCCTGTTCAATCTTCTTAGACCTGAGGATGCAGATTGGCTGACGTGCCTTTCGTAATCCGAAGGTGGAAGATGATTGAACACTAGAGTGCCCAGAAATTTGCGCTCACATGTTGGCAGTATGATGGTGGAATGGGCTTATAGATGCCATTTGGAGATTTGATGGATAGGATGATGGGCTTATAGATGCCATGCTAAGAGATGATGGAAGGTGGATGGGCTTATAGATGCCATCTGGGTGCTGATCGCGTAATAGATTCCTTAGCGAGAACTTGCGTACCTGCAAAAGAAAATGATTACCTGACATGTTGCAGGAGCTGGTCTTCAGATGCTTTGTATAGATATGTCTTGACTGGTTACAGGAGCTGGATCTGGATCTTCAAAAGGTGATGAATGAACCAGGGATGGTTACTACCTCAACAGGAACGGTGAGAGAACCTTGGACGATTACTACCTCAACAATATCATTGAGAGAATCTGGGGACGATTACTACCTCCGCAGTATCGGGGAGAGAACCACAGGCGACTACAACCTCAACAGCAAACATTGAGAGAATCTTGGATAACTTCACTTCAACAGCAATCATTGAGCGAAATCTGGGATTACCACCTCCGCAGGATCGGGGAGAGAACCATAGGCGATTACCACCTCAACAGCAAACATTGAGAGAACCTTGGATAACTTCACTTCAACAGCAATCATTGAGCGAAATCTAGGATTACCACCTCCGCAGTATCGGGGAGAGAACCATAGGCGATTACCACCTCAACAGCAAACATTGAGAGAACCTTGGATAACTTCACTTCAACAGCAATCATTGAGCGAAATCTGGGATTACCACCTCCGCAGTATCGAGGAGAGAACCATAGGTGATTACCACCTCAACAGCAAACATTGAGAGAACCTCGGATAACTTCACTTCAACAGTAATCATTGAGCGAAATCTGGGATTACCACCTCCGCAGGATCGGGGAGAGAACCATGGATAACTTCTACTAAGTCTTTATCAGGAAAATCTGTTTGGGTTCGATTTAGCTGGACTAAAGAGGGCCTTGGACTGGATAAGAAATCTTTGGAGTCGATTAACTGAACCGGTCTAGGTCTTAAATGTCTTCAACTGGATAAGAGACAGGGAGATCTTTGGAGTCGATCTGACTGAACCAGACAAGGTCTTTGGAGTCTTCAACTGAGTCTTCAAAAGAAAAACCTTTAGGAGTCGGTTTAACTAGACCAGAGAACGCCTTTGACTGGATAATAACCAGGAAAATCTTTGGAGTCGATTTAACTGAACCAGACAAGGTCTTTGGAGTCTTCAACTGAGTCTTCAAAAGAAAAACCTTTAGGAGTCGGTTTAACTAGACCAGAGAACGCCTTTGACTGGATAATAACCAGGAAAATCTTTGGAGTCGATTTAACTGAACCAGACAAGGTCTTTGGAGTCTTCAACTGAGTCTTCAAAAGAAAAACCTTTAGGAGTCGGTTTAACTAGACCAGAGAACGCCTTTGATTGGATAATAACCAGGAAAATCTTTGGAGTCGATTTAACTGAACCAGACAAGGTCTTTGGAGTCTTCAACTGAGTCTTCAAAAGAAAAACCTTTAGGAGTCGGTTTAACTAGACCAGAGAACGCCTTTGACTGGATAATAACCAGGAAAATATTTGGAGTCGATTTAACTGAACCAGACAAGGTCTTTGGAGTCTTCAACTGAGTATTCAAAAGAAAAACCTTTAGGAGTCGGTTTAACTAGACCAGAGAACGCCTTTGACTGGATAATAACCAGGAAAATCTTTGGAGTCGATTTAACTGAACCAGACAAGGTCTTTGGAGTCTTCAACTGAGTCTTCAAAAGAAAAACCTTTAGGAGTCGGTTTAACTAGACCAGAGAACGCCTTTGACTGGATGATAACCAGGAAAATCTTTGGAGTCGATTTAACTGAACCAGACAAGGTCTTTGGAGTCTTCAACTGAGTCTTCAAAAGAAAAACCTTTAGGAGTCGGTTTAACTAGACCAGAGAACGCCTTTGACTGGATAATAACCAGGAAAATCTTTGGAGTCGATTTAACTGAACCAGACAAGGTCTTTGGAGTCTTCAACTGAGTCTTCAAAAGAAAAACCTTTAGGAGTCGGTTTAACTAGACCAGAGAACGCCTTTGACTGGATAATAGACAGGAAAATCTTTGGAGTCGATTTAACTGAACCAGACAAGGTCTTTGGAGTCTTCAACTGAGTCTTCAAAAGAAAAACCTTTAGGAGTCGGTTTAACTAGACCAGAGAACGCCTTTGACTGGATAATAACCAGGAAAATCTTTGGAGTCGATTTAACTGAACCAGACAAGGTCTTTGGAGTCTTCAACTGAGTCTTCAAAAGAAAAACCTTTAGGAGTCGGTTTAACTAGACCAGAGAACGCCTTTGACTGGATAATAACCAGGAAAATCTTTGGAGTCGATTTAACTGAACCAGACAAGGTCTTTGGAGTCTTCAACTGAGTCTTCAAAAGAAAAACCTTTAGGAGTCGGTTTAACTAGACCAGAGAACGCCTTTGACTGGATAATAACCAGGAAAATCTTTGGAGTCGATTTAACTGAACCAGACAAGGTCTTTGGAGTCTTCAACTGAGTCTTCAAAAGAAAAACCTTTAGGAGTTGGTTTAACTAGACCAGAGAACGCCTTTGACTGGATAATAACCAGGAAAATCTTTGGAGTCGATTTAACTGAACCAGACAAGGTCTTGAAATATGATTGAGAACTTAACTGAATATTTCCTGAAAGGTAAAGGTCAGTCATATGCAATGCATGATATGGATCAAGCAATGATGTTCTCAACATGAATGAGATTTGTAAGATATGATGCGTATATGCATGCTATAATGTATGGTAATGCGATGTTTATGAATGTATCCTTGTTGTCTTAGGAAAATAAATCCTTGACGGGTGCCGGGAAGTCATATCCTGGGCTGATGTTGGAGAACAGATTTTGCTTCCGCTGGATGATAGTTGCAAGTATCCCGGTAGGAGAAGATGACTCTGTTGGGGGATAAACTTGGCGAATGGATTACTCTGCGGGGAGACAAGTACTCTAGTAATCTTGCTGGGGAGCAATACTCTGTGGGAAGAGGGGTACTTTGCTGAAATGTTGATGGTAACTTCACTGGGGATACCATTGTTATGTTGGAAGTGCTAATAGACTTCGCTGGGGATAAGAAGGCTTCGTCGAGGATGATCTTTCCGTAGCTTTTGGCTGAGGATAACCTAGTTATATCCTGGTAAGGAAATAACTCTTTGAATAAAGTCGGAGGACGCGTTCGTGCTCTACGAGGATAAGCTTCCAGAATCTATTGGGGATAAGCTTACTGCTTGGGGAGATGGATTCCAACTTTCTTGGGGAAACTGGATTGGACTCTCCTGGGGAAGTATTGAACTGTATTGGGGAAGTGACTCCACTGAATGTTTAATGTACCGCCGGGGAACAATCTTTAGACCAAGACTGCCGGGGGTGCTTGTTAAAAATACATATATATTACTGGGGAATGCTGAGATCTGCTGGAGGATACTCAATTTCCTTAAGGTTGATGATAGTTTGGCGAGAGGGTACTGACTTGCTGGCTCACTCTCTGGGGGATTGAGATGTTTGGTTATGTTCTTCAGCCGAACTTACCTTGGTACCTTGGAGGACGGAACAATTAGATTGCTTGGACAACTCTTTATTGCCCCTGTTTCTGAGGCGGGAGAGGAAGACCTGTGAGGGTGTTTGACGACCGCCGTTTGACAAATCTTCTTCCGGTAGGCAAGTGACGAGATATCGGGACATAGTCGTACGCTTTGATCCCTAATTTTTGCCTGGACCGCCCTTTCGGGTTTTCAGTCCACCGGGATACCCATTTTTACCCAAGCCGCCTTTTCAGGTTTTCGACTTGCCGGGTGTACAGATTTTTCATTTTCATCCCTTATTTTTGCCCAAACCCTTTTGGTTCGTCGGGAAGCCCTTGTTTTTTCCTAGGTGTGTCAACCTAGCGGGTCTTTGATTACGCGTAGTATTTTTTCTTCGACTATGTCCGTGCTTTCAGAATGTAAGGAGTTGCCCCTGTTAGAAGTGTTTTGTCATGCCACCGGAAGGTGTTTGATCAGGCAAGATTTATTGTTGAAATGCCCCAGGTGACTCATGCGGAGATTTGCCCCAGGCTATTAGGCTTTTTTGAGAGATTCTCCGAATCTTGACTTAACTGCCCCAGATGATGGACAATAGTCATGCCATGCCCCTTGATTGGAGATACTCTTGTTCATTAGACTTTCATTGTGCGAATTTCCCTGCTGTTCAAACAAAAAGTCATATGCAAACAAAGTTATGTTAAAAATGCAAAGCCTATGTCTGTCTTGAAGATTTTGAAAATGCATTCTTTTCATAAAACAAGTGAATGTTTGTAAAACGTGATGTCAACTCCGTATTTTATCGCAATCCTTAAGGAGTCAGGATACCTTTCGTAACAGTATGCTTTCAAACTAACCCATGCTTCAGCTAGGACTTTTAAGGGTTATAACGTGGCCTGGTTCACGGTTTAAGAAACAAAGGATAAAGGCTCAAATTATTTGTACCCACCCGCTCTTCGTGATGTTCTCCAAACCTAAACTCAGTTGATCATACGTTAGACCTTATTTGAGCCCTTGCTCTGATTTTCCGGTGATGATTCGGATATTGAATGTTTATTTGAATAGGCAGTCATCTCCTTTTTTGCTGAGGGTTTGTAGGACCTCTTTCTTTTTTTGATTTTTGTTATCCCTTTCTTTTTTTGCCTGAACTGTTTCCTTTTTTTTTTGGAATTACAGTCAGCGGGATGCCCCAGTTTTGTAAGTCTCCTTCATGGGTTTTGACTTAATGGTTTTTTATTTTTTGAGATAATGACTGCCTTTCTTTATTGATTATTCGGAACCATCACTGTCTTTCTTTGTTTTGTAAGGACCTTTTTGGTGCCCTTCGTTATGCACTTGGATCAACTGAGAGAAACTACCCTGCCCCAGGTTATGATTAAGGGTTTCAATTTTCGAAAAGAAAAACTCCTACTTCTTTGGCTCAGAGGGGTTAACGAGGGATTATCTTCCTTATAACTCCAGTGTTTAGGAATTGAAACAATGCCTGTACCTCATCAGCGGGGTCTGTTCAAAAGCATACTGTAGATTGCGGTATCGTTTTCGTCATCCTCCCTCAAGAGGCTTAGAATTATTAATTAAGAGTTGATCATCAGAAAAAATATGAAAATAATTTGCGTATAGTGAATACGAATATATTGCTTCAAAACAGACATATGCGATGCATTAATGAAATAACAATGTTTAACATGAGTAAATGTTTGAACAAAAGAAAATTACAACTTGAATTCAAATGAACAAAAAGTGCTTTCTATCCTAGCCATGTTTTGGCATGGGAGCAGTGATCACGTTGGGAGCCTCGGGCGCCTCGAACTCAATCTCCTTTGCGTCAATCAAGTCTTGGATCTTATTTTTCAGGCTCCAACAATCATCTGTAGTATGCCCCGGGCTGTCAGAGTGATAAGCGCAGCGGGCGTTGGGGTTATACTTCGGTGACGTTGTATTTTGATTCTTCGGAGCTTCTTTTAGAGTTACCAGCTTGGTCTCCAGCAACCGTGGCAATATCTGGGATAAGGTCATGCTGAGCCGAGTGAACTGCCTTCTCTCGCTCTTTTGTTGGTTGTGATGTTGAAGAGCACCAGCAGGTTTTGAGATCACCACTGCATTGGCAGCTTGGTGGCATTCTGGTCTATTCTGTCTCCTTGAACCATAGACGACATTGGATTCCTTCTTAAAAGGTTTTTTATTGGTGCTCGATGAAGCATCCTTCTGTATCTTCCCAGCCTTGATACCAGCTTCGATCCTCTCCCCAGTCAAGATCAGATCTGTAAACCCAGCAGAAGAGTTCCCAATCAGATGGTTGAAGAATGGACCAGACAGGGTCCCTAAGAACATGTCGACGAGCTCGTGGTCAGTCAGCGGTGGTTGTACCCTACCGGCCAGGTCTCTCCACTTCTGCACATATTCTTTAAAACCTTCTCCCGATCCTAACGACATACCCTGGAGTTGGGTACGCGTAGGAGCGAGGTCGGCATTGTACTGATACTGCTTGTAAAAAGCAGTAGCCAACTCCTCCCAGTTACGAATCTTGGTTCCGTCCAGCTGATAGAACCATTCGAGATGAGTCCCTGAAAGACTCTCCTGGAAGAAATGGATCCACAAGTTCTTGTCCACAATATACGGTTGAATCTTCCGCACATAAGACCTGAGATGCAACCTGGGACAGGATGCCCCATCATACTTAGCAAAAGAGGGTGCTTTGAATTTGTGTGGGATCACCACACCAGAAGTTAGACCCAAGTCTCCGAAATCCAAACCAGGCACTTGTTGAATTGCCATTGCATTCAGGCGGTCTTCCAACTGTTTGTACTTGTCCTCAGCAAGAGGGTATTGTTCGTCGTTGAAATCTGTCTCGTTGTCGGAGACCACTAGACTAGGCACCTCTCTCTCATGGTGACTGCCTTCCCTAACAGATGGAGTAGTCCTCTCAGTTTCATTCTGCAGTGTATTCCCGGATCTGCGCCTAGGGCTGAACAAAACAGTCCTCTTCTTCTTTTTCAAGAGCAGGGTCTTCAGATCTTGTTGCCCCTTGGCCAAATTTATGATCAGCTCTTGGAACTGGGCATTTTGAGCCTGGAGGGCCTTGATAGTCTGCTCATTGGATGATTCAGGATTCATGACGATCGGCTGAAATAAACAACGCAGAGGGTGAGCAACCTGTAAAAGGGGTACCTGGAATGCAATGATATGTATGTATGCATGTAATGTTTTCAAGGATCTCGCGGGGTAAACAAGAAGATCGTTAGCGTTTGAATCGGTAGCTTGATTGAAGGAACTTCATGTTGTTGAGAGTCCTTCTTCAAGGGTCAAAGGCTCACCATATCAAGTGGGTCATAGCCCCTGACAACCTTGGCTAGGGCAACCTTCTTCAAGTGTCAAAGCTCACCATATCAAGTGGGTCATAGCCCCTGACAACTCTGGCTAGAGGAAAATAAATCCTCTTTGCCCCTTACTGGGATAGTTGATTCACCATGACCTGCATCACAAGCCCTTGAGATCCTTGAAATGGGTTAGGATGTATGCAATGGTATGATGTTATGCTATGCATGGGGTAATGTAGGTAACCCTGTTATGAGTCCCAATTAAGGACTGCAAACCAAAACCTACAAGAAACTTAGTAAACCCTGTCATGAGTCCCAATTAAGGACTATAAACGAAACCTGCAAGAAACTCGGTAGACCTTGTTATGAGTCCTAATTAAGGACTACAAACAAAACCTGCAAGAAGCTCAAGTGTCAGACAACAAGCATGCAAATAGTCAAGTACGAAGGCACACAAGTCACACAAGAGAAACCCTTAGAGTTTAGGCCAGCATGGGGTCTGGGTATTACCCTCTTGAAGTTGGTGGGCTCAACCTGTCCTATTAGAAGTAACCAGGTTCTAAGGGTCCCAATATCACTGGATTGCTTTCATTGTTCATCGTTTCGATTTAGCCACTGAACTGGCGACCGAAATATTCCAGGAAAGCAACCCTCAATTGAGTGTAGTATCGAGTATCAACCAACCTCGGACTGCACCAAAGTCAGTTATCTCACTACCCTAAAGAGGCCAAGATGGTTCAATTAAGGTTCCTAAGGTCTGTTGATGCTTCACGACACCACGCGGAGGCCCCGTACTCTCCTTGACTGAACTCAAGGGTTACCGATACACACCAAAGTGCCACATCAACGTAGCAGACTGTTTCAACCATGTCGGTATACCCCACACAGTTCCCTCACAGCCTTGTTGCTACTTTCTAAGAAGGTATCCCCCAGATCCGGGTTAGGATCTATAGAACTCCCAAGACAGTCCCACAATTTAAAGCAAGCAAAGAAAGCAATTGAAAACACAGTTATGAACTATCCCTAAGGTACACCTCACTTTAAAAGATTCCCCAGCAGAGTCGCCAGTTCTGTGATCGGTGGATCTGGAACTGACTGTTTAACGCTGGTTCGCGAAATGTCGCAGAAGCAAGAGTCGCCACCGTCTTTTATTTTCTCCAAATGGAAAGGACAAAAGCACAGAAAAATTCCTTATAGAGATTGCTCTCGGTTCGGGAGGTAGATTATAGAAAGGGAAGGTGTTAGCACCCTTTCTATCCATGGTTATCCATGGGCTCTTAGATACTTGCTCATTTGTGTTTTCAAAAATGGTTTGTTTGCTTTTCAACTGTGGGTTTTAAAAAGTTTCTTTGAAAATTCCAGTTCGACTCTTGTATCGGTCCTCAAGAGTGTTTGAAAAATTGCTTTCGAAAGCTTTTGAAAAGGTGTCGGTGTGAAAAGTATTTTGATTTGTTTTGAAATTTAGAGCAAGTATCTAGAGTCGTCTACCTACCCTAAGGAATTTGTCTGTGTAGATGTCCTTTAAAGTAGTGTCATCCCACCATTGAGAGGTAGGTAGCACCACCGTTGGAGGTGTTCGTGTCAATTCGAGGTTCGGGACATGGTGATCACCAGAGCAATGGGAAGACACCTTAGAAGCTACACTCATGCCAGGTTCCCGGATCATGAGGACTTACTAAGACATCCTCTACTCGACGATCACCTTTCGAGGCAAGGCAACAGTGAGGCGTACCCTAGGGGTGGTGTGTGATTTGTGTGTTATTTTCAGTTATGTTTTATCTTGTACATGTATCATGGTGATCTACGCGTTTGTTTTTATTTAATCATTCATTCTTGCATGCATTTATTTAACAGTTAAAAAAAGTGCGGGAAATGTAAAGTTCCTAAGCTATTACAAAGGCGCGGGTCCACATCGCCAAATTATATCCAGGACCCGATTTGACATAAAATAAAGAAATAAAGTAAAGTGCGAAAGATAAATATTTACACGGCTTTGGGAGAATTACATCAATATTTAAAAGAAGGAATAAATAAAATGTGCGAATTGAATTAAAATTGAAAACGAGGGCGTTGGACCCTTTTGAAGTTAAATTGAAATTAAAAATTAATTAATTATTTATTGAAATAAAAGAAGTGTTTTTTTAGGTTTTTTTTGTATTTATGAAATAATAAAATTAAAATTAAAATTAAAAGAAACCCTAATTCTAAGTTATTTTTAATTATTTGAGAAAAATGTTAAATTTTAACTTAATTTACTAAAGAATTTATGTACATGTTTATTTACAAAATAAATTAGTAGTTAATAATAATAATAATGATGAGAAAATTATTTATTAAAAAAATGATGAAAAAGTTAAAAACCCTAATTTCTACATATTTAATTTATTAAGAAAAATATTAAAGTTTTGAAACCTAAATTAATCTAATTAATTGTTTAAAGTTTATTTACAAAAATAATAATAATAAAATTAATATTAATAAAATAAACCTTTTTTTGATTTTTCTGTATTTTATATTTATTATGAAAATTATTTTATGGAATTAAAAGAAAACAATTAAAAAACAATTAAAAGAATAAAAAGGAAAAACAAATAAAAATTAAAAATTGAGCAAACCATAGGGGGTGTCTGGCCCAAGGGGAGGTTTTTTTGAAGTATTGACTCCTGAGTACCGTGGTCTGTATTCTTTGGCCATTGGATTGAGTTTCATGCATAAGTTGTTCTACTTTGGCCATTTGCCTTTTGGCTTTTGGCTTTTGGCCATTTGTGTTCTGGCCTCAACGTTCCTTAATCTTCTCAGGATGTCTGTCTCGCCACGTATTGGTGTCATGTGTAAAATGTTCTGTTTTGGCCATTTGGCTTTTGGCTTTTGGCCATTTGGCTTTTGGCCTCAACGTTCCTTAATGAACCTGCATGGGATCCTGTCTAAATCTGCAGTGTTGAATCTCACGAACATATTAAATAAAATCATAAAATACAAATAAAGTCAATATATGAAGAAATTTAATGTTTAGGCACAATATGGCATGTATGAATGATTATACCCTTTTGATCATGGAGATCAAATCAATCTTACCCTTACTGGAAAATTAGTGACCGGAATGCTTTTATGCCTTACTGGAAAATTAGGATCATGGAGATCAGGCCAGCCTTATCCTTACTGAAGAAGTAGTGAGGTGTTGGTTTGTAACTGTGATGGCTTGTTTGTAGTGAGAGAGAGATTTGTAATAAGGATTTCAAGGTTTTTGGGTTCTTGAAAGAATTTGATATTCTGACAGTGTTGTGGCCAGGTTTTTTTTCTCTTTTCCTCCTCCCTTTTTTTCTCCTCTCTTTGTGTGAAAAGAAGGTGATTATATAATGGAAATTAGGGTAAAGCAAATGGGCTTTGAATGTGCAATTGGGCCTCCAATATTCACTTGAATTCGTCACTTTCCAGGCTAAATCGCAGGGACTTAAGTGCATTTTTTGAAGTTGAAACGTGAAACAAAATGTAGCCGACATCGAGAACTAACTCCTGTCCGAAAATCAACTCAATCGGATAAACGGTGAATTAGTTATGAATTTTTGGAGTTTCAGCTCAGACAAACTTATTTTGGGCTCCAGTGTCGACTCTGACACGTTCTTCAATAAAAAACTGATATTGATCGGTGCATAATTTGGTCCCGACTTTTGAAGCAAAGTTGTAGATCTATGAGTCAGGGACCTTGTGTAAAAATATGAGTCCAATCCGATAAAAATTGACCGAGTTATGAATTTTCGAAGTTTCGGCCCAGATGAAATAATATTCAGCATTCAGGATTTTCAGCGTGTCACGCACTCTGAGCAAACAACGAAGGCCTTTTGAATACCGTTTGAACTCAATACCTTCTGTGAAAATGTAGCCAACTCAATTTGTGAAATTTTGGCACCGGAACCAGCTCGATACGATGAAAATCGACCAAGTTATGATTTTCTGAACATGACGCAAATAAACTTCTGTCACAAATTTTCTGTATGAAAATACTTGATAAATCCACATTTTTGAAGACCTTATGATCGAAATTGGCTTCCAGACGTGAGAGATGAAAACGTAGATAATGTCAAGACGGAATTTTGGCCACCGGAACGGGTTCAAAATGAGTCACGATCTTCAAGTTATGAATTTTTTAGCGTGTAAAAACTGCACTTTCAGCACACTTTTTCACCATATTTCTTCAAGAAAACTCGCACATTCGGATACCTTCTTTAAAGAATTGACTCTTGAGCCGAACCTGAATTTGAGAATACGTTATCAGAGATATCTTGGCGAAAGAATACCTGAATATGACGCGCCGGGTTGGACTTGTGAATTTTTCTTGAAATGTTTTGAGAAATATGGGAGGGCAAATTTTGGGGTACAACAGCTGGATACAGGAATCGAATCTTCAAACTCTTAAGACGTGCCCTGGCTGGATACAGGAATCGAGTCCGGAATTAGTCGTCAACAGATATGCCCTGGCTGGATACAGGAATCGAATCTTCAAACTCTTCAGACGTGCCCTAGCTAGATACAGGAATCGAGTCTGGAATTAGTCGTCAACAGATATGCCTTGGCTGGATACAGGAATCAAATCTTCAAACTCTTCAGACGTGCCCTGGCTAGATACAGGAATCGAGTCTGGAATTAGTCGTCAATAGATATGCCATGGCTGGATACAGGAATCGAATCTTCAAACTCTTCAGACGTGCCCTGGCTGGATACAGGAATCGAGTCCGGAATTAGTCGTCAACAGATATGCCCTGGCTGGATACAAGAATCGAATCTTCAAACTCTTCAGACGTGCCCTGGCTAGATACAGGAATCGAGTCCGGAATTAGTCGTCAACAGATATGCCCTGGCTGGATACAGGAATCGAATCTTCAAACTCTTCAGACGTGCCCTGGCTAGATACAAGAATCGAGTCCGGAATTAGTCGTCAACAGATATGCCCTGGCTGGATACAGGAATCGAATCTGAAAAAAAAATTTATGCAGATATGCCCTGGCTAGATACAGGTGTCGAATCCACAAGTAATCGCTCACAGATATGCCCTGGCTAGATACAGGTATCGAATCCGGAATTGCGACAGTTGATAGTAATCATCTTTGTATTGACCTTTTTCCTGAAAAGGCAAAACATTAGTTGTATGCAATGTCATGATGTATGAAATGTGTGATGTTCTCAAAATAAATGAGATTGTATATTCATGATGCGTATGTGCATGCTATAATGTATGAATAGGTGATGTTTATGAATGTATTTTTGTCTAGGAAAATAAATCCTTGACGGATGCCGGGAAGTCAAATCCTGGGCTGATGTTGAAGAGTAGGGTTCTTCGTCTCCGCCGGGGATGATGGTTGCAAGAATACACCTGTAGGAGAAGATGACTCTGTTGAGGGATAAACTTTTTTGAAGAGATTATTCTGCGGGGAAATATTTTGTGGGAAGAGATACTTCACTGAGATTTGACGATAACTCCGCTGGGGATAGGAAGAACTTCGCCGAGGACGATCTTTCCGTGGTAATTAGCTGAGGATAACCCAGTTATAAGCTCTGGTGAGGAATAACCTTCTGAATAAAACCGGGGAGAGGCGTTCGTATTCTGCAGGTGATAAGCTTCCAGAATCTACTGGGGATAAGCTTCCTATTGGGGAGATTGATTCAACTTTCTTGGGGAGAATTTTAAACTGTACTGGGGAATGGCTCCACTGGGATGTCTGTATTCCTCTGGGGAACAATCTTAGATCAAGACTTTCGGGGATGCTTGCTGAGGAACATCTATATTCCGCTGGGGAATATTGAGATCTTCTGGGGATGCCCAACTTCCTTAAGGCTGACAGTAGACTAACTCTGCTCGGGGAGAGTGTTGCTGACTTGCTAGGGATACTGTGCCTTGTTAGGATTGATTGGAGACCAACTCTGCTTGGGGAGAGCATGGCTGATTCTTGTCTTACTCGGCGGGGAGTGAAGGTATCTGGGTTACATTCTTCAGTCGAACTTACCTTGGTACCTTGGTGGACAGAGCAACTAGATCGCTTAGACAACTCATTATTGCCTCTGTTTCTGATGTCACCTGTAATTAGTCCTTTGTTTCACATGCAAATATTTATGAGTTAGCAATTAGTGTCAAATGCATATATCAAAAATGAACATTGGACGTTCTTTGCAAAACAAAACAGAAAAAGGAAAATAATTGGCAATTTATCTGAATAGTGAATTTGTATTGATTTTGGAATTTGCCTGTAAATAGGCGTTTATATACAAGAGGTTGACGTCCTAGTAAGAGAACGCCGCCGAACAACAGAGTTTATACAATTTTGTGAAAAGGAAAACAAAACAGCTATGTGAAAGTAATAATCCCACTGGGTTCCAACTCTGCTATCGCCTTTATGTCTTCAAGCGTCTCATCACTTGGCTTCTTAGTTGAAGATGAAGCTGACTGATCGATGCCGTCTGAACCTGATGGTTGATACCGAATTCTGGATGCAGGGTGATCCAATGAGACATAGTATTACACTTATCCCTAACTTTTGCCTGGACCGCCCTTTCAGGTTTTCAGTCCACCGGGATACCCATTTTTGCCCAAGCCGCCTTTTCAGGTTTTCGACTTGCCGGGTGTACAGATTTTTTCATTTTTCATCCCTTATTTTTGCCCGAACCCTTTTGGTTCGCCGGGTAGCCCTTACTTTTGCCTAGGTGTGTCAACCTAGCGGGTCTTTAATTTATGCGTAGTATCTTTTTACTATGTCTGCATTGGCGGGGTGAGGAAGGTCGTTACCATCCATAGTGGTTAGAATCATAGCTCCTCTTGAGAAGATATGTTTAACCACAAATGGCCCTTCATACGTAGGGGTCCATTTGCCCCTGGGATCACTTTGAGGAAGAATGATGCGTTTGATTACCAGGTCCCCAACTTGATACTCTTGTGGTCTGACTTTCTTGTTAAATGCCCTGATCATCCGTTTTTGATACGTTTGACCATGACAAATAGCAGTGAGTCTCTTTTCGTCAATTAGGTTTAATTGATCAAGTCGAGTTTGAATCCAGTTATCTTCGCTCAAACCTGCATCCTTCATTATCCGGAGAGAGGGTATCTGGACTTCAATCGGCAAGACTGCCTCCATGCCATAGACCAAGGAAAGGGGGGTTGCCCCGGTTGACGTTCTTGCTGAGGTACGGTACCCATGAAGAGCAAATGGTAACATCTCGTGCCAATCTTTATAGGTCACTGTCATCTTCTGCACAATCTTTTTGATATTCTTCTTTGCTGCTTCGACAACTCCATTCATCTTCGGCCGGTAGGGAGAAGAGTTGTGGTGTTGTATCTTGAATTGCTCGCAGAGCTCAGTGATCATCTTGTTATTAAGATTGGTACCATTGTCTGTAATGATCCTTTCCGGGACGCCGTATCGATAGATCAGGTTGTGTCGAATGAACCGTGCCACGACGTTCTTGGTTACGGTAGCGTAGGAAGCTGCTTCAACCCACTTTGTAAAGTAATTGATCGCCACCAGGATGAAGCGATGCCCGTTGGATGCCGTAGGTTTAATCTCGCCGATCATATCAATGCCCCACATTGCAAAAGGCCAAGGTGCAGTCAAGACATTCAGAGGGACTAGAGAAACGTGTACTTTATCTGCATAGATCTGGCACTTGTGACATGTCCGAGAATGTTGGTAACAGTCGGCTTCCATTGTGGACCAGAAATATCCTGCCCGAAGGATTTTCTTTGCCATGGTGTGTCCACTGGAATATGTTCCGAAGGTACCTTCATGTAGTTCTTCCATGATCTTTTCTACTTCCGTCTTATCCACACAACGCAGTAAGGTTGAATCATGGTTTCACTTGTAAAGAATGTCGTTGCTGAGAAAGAACTTTGCCGCGAAACTTCTTGTCATTGACAGATGCACCCTCGGGGTATTCTTGGGCTTCCAGGTACCTCTTCACCTCATTATACCAGGTTTTTTCAGTTACCTCTTCCGTCTCAAGATCACAACAATATGCAGGTTCATCCAGTCTCCAGATAATGATCCGGGGAGCCTCATTGTCCCATTTGACTTTGAACATAGAAGACATCGTAGCCAGCGCGTCCGCCAACTGATTCTCCTCTCTTGGGAAGTGTTTAAAAGTTATCTTCGTGAAATGGGGGATCAATGTCAACACACACTCTTTGTAAGGAATAAGGTTTGGGTGTTTCGTATCCCACTCGCCTTTGATCTGATTGATCACGAGAGCGGAATCTCCGAAGACACTCAGAAACTTGATCCTTAAGGAAATTGCAGCTTGAAGACCCATGATGCATGCCTCATACTCCGCCATATTGTTGGTGCAGTTGAAACATAGCCGGGCAGTAAGTGGAGTATGAGTGCCTTTTATGTTCGGGTCAATTCGATTATTAGGGACATTGTGGTCACCGAAGCAATAGTAGGACACCTTAGAAGTAACCCTAATGTCCTAGATCCTTTTATCTGAGGCAACCGTTTCGAGGCGACTGGATCTTAGACATAAGGGCGACTGCTAAAACACCCTATACTTGACGACCACATTCGAGGCAACGAGTGAGGCGTACCCTAGAAGTGGCATGTGCTTTGTGTGTTGTTTTCGGGTTAACATTTATCTTTGACCATGCAATTGTGAGCTACGAGTTGTTTTTAATTATCATACATTCTTTCATGCAATTTAGCAGTTAGGAGTGCGGAAAATAAAATACGGAAAGGTAAAAGCTACGCTATTACAAGGCGCGGGTCTATACATCGCCAAAAAACAAAGACCCGTTTTTGATAAAGTGCGAAAAGTAAAGAAAGAAATATACCTAATTACTATTACATTCCGGAAACAGTTACATAATAATCAAATAAAAAATAATGCGCAAATAGAAATTAAACTGGACGTCCTTAGGGTTTTTGACCCTTTTGAGAAATTACGAGCTTTTTTGTCCTTTTGCATTAAATTAAAATTGAACCTAATACTAATTATTTAATTATGTACAAGAAAGATGTTTTTTTGTGTTTTTTGTATTTAATGAAAATAAATAAATTAAAAATCAAAAGAAAACCCTAATTCTAAGTTTATTTTAATTATTAATAAAGATGTTAAAGTTAACCTAATTTAAACTAATTAATTAATTTATATTTTTTGTACAAAAATAGTAATAATTAATAATGATGATAATAAGAAAATGATTAAAAAATGTCAAAACCTAATTCTATATAATTTTTATTTATTGAGAAAAAAGGTTAAAATTAAAACCTAAATTAAGCTAAGTTAATTATTAGTATTTATTTACAAAAAATAATAATTAATGAATTTCATAAATAATAAAATATATTTACAATTTTATGATTTCTGATTTTATTAGGAAAAATTAATCTGTTGTGAATTAATAATAATAATTAGAACAATTAAAAGAATTAAAAGAAAAGAAAATAAAATTGCAAACCAAGGGGGTATGTTGGTCCAAAGGGAGGTTTTTTTGTGAAATTCTGGCCCAAGAACTCTAAGCCACGCTTGACTTTCATAATCATGTGCATGCTGGCTGACTGGGGAGTATCATGGACTTCATCTCCTGGCCACTGGATGGATGCTGAGAGACACATGGCGCATCACTGGTTGACGTGCATGGTAGAACATTGGACATGTGCTGCATGAGATAACGTTATGAAAAATAATATTGAATTATATGGGGGACCTGGGAATCGAACCCAGGTCCCAGCAATTACCAGACACGTCTCCAACCACTCCACCATCACGTTATCTTTGTAAACATAATAACCAATACAAATAATATATGAAAAGTAATAACTATGCTGGAAACATGAAAAAAACGCGCGTGGATTTGAATCCACCAACCATGTGTCAACACGCCATCTCCTTCTTTGTTTCACCTGCAGAAATATCCAACAGATAGCGGGGGTTTTTAACCCCCACTAATTACAACAATGAAAAATAGCGATTAGAGTTAGGGTGCATATAAATTGGGCGCGATATGTCCTTCTTGTTTGTCTTGTTTCAACGAATCCAGTCATATGCATCACTAGTCCTAATTGTTCTGGGTTTAGAAAGCCCCAATTTTGAAACTGAAGAACCCTAGAATTTTTTCATGGTTATTTTGGATTCAGTGCGCTTCAGTTCAATTAAACTGTTTCATTAGCTTCAGAAGTTTCCTACAACACAAACCAATCAAGAAAACACGTCAAATATGCATGATTTATGAGTTATGATTCTGGATAAGGAAAGCAAACCGTGACACTGTGTTCTTTGATTCTTTGAGCCATGAAGTTGGAAATTGCTTGCAATACGTTCAGGGAACTCTCTGCACTGGATTAGAGTCACCAAATTCCCTCGAATCGGCCTGTAAATTAGAAAATAGTTTTGAGTTTTTTCACCTTTTTTCAATGTTGCATATGGTGTTCTTGCAGCAGTTTTTCGTGTCTATCAATAGGGTTTTCTTCAGCCTTTGTATGTGAAGAGAATTAGGTCAACCTTAAGCCCAACAATCCATTGCATTCAAGTTTCATTATGTGATTGCCAATCAAATCTTTTTCAATCTTTTTCTTTGATAAAACCTTACCAATCATGGGGATTTTGATGTCTTTAAGGTGCACACGAATTTCCAGCTTGCCCTGATCTCATTTGCCTCATAAAAAGATTTGACAACGATGTTTTGATATTTTCCTATAATTAAATTAATTAAATGAATTATTAATCAATTAAAAATCCAAATAATTAATAAAAATGAGAAAATAATTCAAATTAATCTTAATGGGTCGTGCATAAGCCTTGGGTAAAGATTCAAGAAGGAATTTGAGGCCCATTAGCAAAAATGAAGTGTTTTAGGCAAAGTTGACTTTTGAAAGTTCCCAAAAATTTCCCAACTTCTCCAATGCATATCTTGCTCAATTTTGAAGCTATGAACATGTTCTTTGACATTTTGGAAAGGTCTTGAAGTCCTCTAACCAATTCCTTTGGTCCCATGTCATTTTGATTCACCAATCTCAAGTTATGGTCTTTGACTTAAAGTGCCTTTTTGTTGACTTTTGAAAATGACCTATAATGTTGAAATTGATAACTTTTTGTGAGAGCATTTCTTGGACTTAGAATGTGAAGATGAGTTGTAGGAAATGTCATCCCCTTCAAAATGAGCATTGGATGGAATTTTCCTGATGAACCATGAAAAAGTTATGCCTTGGTCAAGTTACAGTTGACTTTTCAACTGTCCAAAAATAGAAACTTTTGACATCTTGAGACTTTTTGAGCCATGCTTGTGGAATCATGATCAAGAATTGATCAAATGATGATTGTGGCTTCAAAATAAGATGTTGACCAAAATTTTTGACTTTTGACTGTCAAATGACCATTTTACCCCTGCAGTTGACTGTGAAGCAATTAGGGCTTTTTGACTGTGCAACTTGATGTTGTGAGTCTTGAAACTTGACATATGGATGTTTGACAATGTATATAGGCATATGGGACTTGATTCGACCCTTGAAAACCTCAATTTCTTTGCAAGAACCAAAACCCTAATTTTGACTGTGTTAGGAGGCAATTGGACTGTGCAACCCTTGAGAGATTTTGAACCATTTGGAGATTGACCTTGACAAATCTTGAAGAAAATGGGAGGGAAAATTTTGGGGTACAACAGTTGCCCCTGTTCAATCTTCTTAGACCTGAGGATGTAGATTGTCTTGCGTGCCTTTCGTGATCCGAAGGTGGAAGATGATTGAACACTAAAGTGCCCAGAAATTTGCACTCACATAGTAGAATGTTAGCAGTGTGATGGCGGGAATGGGCTTACAGATGCCATTTGGAGAGATGATGGATAGGAGGATGGGCTTATAGATTTCATCTAGGTGTCGATCGCATAAGAGATTCCTTAGCGAGAACTTGCGTACCTGAGAAAGAAAAATAATTACCTGGCCTGTTACAGGGGTTGATCTTCAAACTCTTTATGTAGATATGCCCTGGCTGGATACAGGTATCGAATCTCTAAACTCTTCATGTAGATATGCCCTGGCTGGATACAGGTATCGAGTCTACAATCAGTTATTCACAGATGTGCCCTGGCTAGATACAGGAATTGAATCTGGAATTAGTCGTCAAAAGATATGCCCTGGCTGGATACAGGAATCGAATCTTCAAACTCTTCAGAAGTGCCCTGGCTGGATACAGGAATCGAATCCGGAATTAGTCGTCAACAGATATGCCATGGCTGGATACAGGAATCGAATCTTCAAACTCTTCAGACGTGCCCTGGCTGGATACATGAATCGAGTCCGGAATTAGTCGTCAACAGATATGCCCTGGCTGGATACAGGAATCGAATCTTCAAACTCTTCAGACGTGCCCTGGCTAGATACAGGAATCGAGTCTGGAATTAGTCGTCAACAGATATGCCCTGGCTGGATACAGGAATCAAATCTTCAAACTCTTCAGACGTGCCCTGGCTAGATACATGAATCGAGTCCAGAATTAGTCGTCAACAGATATGCCCTGGCTGGATACATGAATCAAATCTTCAAACTCTTCAGACGTGCCCTGGCTAGATACAGGAATCGAGTCCGGAATTAGTCGTCAACAGATATGCCCTGGCTGGATACAGGAATCGAATCTTCAAACTCTTCAGACGTGCCCTGGCTAGATACAGGAATCGAGTCCGGAATTAGTCATCAATAGATATGCCATGGCTGGATACAGGAATCGAATCTTCAAACTCTTCAGACGTGCCCTGGCTGGATACAAGAATCGAGTCCGGAATTAGTCATCAACAGATATGCCCTGGCTGGATACAGGAATCGAATCTTCAAACTCTTCAGACGTGCCCTGGCTAGATACAGGAATCGAGTCCGGAATTAGTCGTCAACAGATATGCCCTGGCTGGATACAGGAATCGAATCTTCAAACTCTTCAGACGTGCCCTGGCTAGATACAGGAATCGAGTCCGGAATTAGTCGTCAACAGATATGCCCTGGCTGGATACAGGAATCAAATCTGGAAAAAAAAATTATGCAGATATGCCCTGGCTAGATACAGGTGTCGAATCCACAAGTAATCGCTCACAGATATGCCTTGGCTAGATACAGGTATCGAATCCGGAATTGCGACAGTTAATAGTAATCATCTATGTATTGACCTTTTTCCTGAAAAGGCAAAACATTAGTTGTATGCAATGTCATGATGTATGAAATGCGTGATGTTCTCAAAATAAATGAGATTGTATATTCATGATGCGTATGTGCATGCTATAATGTATGAATAGGTGATGTTTATGAATGTATTTTTGTCTAGGAAAATAAATCCTTGACGGATGGCGGGAAGTCAAATCTTGGGTTGATGTTGAAGAGTAGGGTTCTTCGTCTCCGCCGGGGATGATGGTTGCGAGAATACACCTGTAGGAGAAGATGACTCTGTTGAGGGATAAACTTTTTTGAAGAGATTATTCTGCGGGGAAATATTTTGTGGGAAGAGATACTTCACTGAGATTTGACGATAACTCCGCTGGGGATTCCGTTGATAAGCTCTGTTGGAATTGATGAACTCCGCCGGGGATAGGAAGAACTTCGCCGAGGACGATATTTCTGTGGTAATTAGCTGAGGATAACCCAGTTATAAGCTCTGGTGAGGAATAACCTTCTGAATAAAACCGGGGAGAGGCGTTCGTATTCTGCAGGTGATAAGCTTCCAGAATCTACTGGGGATAAGCTTCCTATTGGGGAGATTGATTCAACTTTCCTGGGGAGACTTTTAAACTGTACTGGGGAATGGCTCCACTGGGGTGTCTGTATTCCTCCAGGGAATAATCTTAGATCAAGACTGCCGGGGATGCTTGCTGAGGAACATCTATATTCCGCTGGGGAATATTGAGATCTTCTGGGGATGCCTAACTTCCTTAAGGCTGACAGTAGACTAACTCTGCTCGGGGAGAGTGTTGCTGACTTGCTAGGGATACTGTGCCTTGTTATGGTTGATTGGAGACCAACTCTGCTTGGGGAGAGCATGGTTGATTCTTGTCTTACTCGGCGGGGAGTGAAGGTATATGGGTTACATTCTTTAGTCGAACTTACCTTGGTACCTTGGTGGACAGAGCAACTAGATCGCTTAGACAACTCATTATTGCCTCTGTTTCTGATGTCACCTGTAATTAGTCCTTTGTTTCACATGCAAATATTTATGAGTTAGCAATTAGTGTCAAATGCATATATCAAAAATGAACATTGGACGTTCTTTGCAAAACAAAACAGAAAAAGGAAAATAATTGGCAATTTATCTGAATAGTGAATTTGTATTGATTGGAATTTTCCTGTAAATAGGCGTTTATATATAAGAGGTTGACGTCCTAGTAAGAGAACACCGCCGAACAACAGAGTTTATACAATTTTGTGAAAAGGAAAACAAAACAGCTATGTGAAAGTAATAATCCCACTGGGTTCCAACTTTGCTATCGCCTTTATGTCTTCAAGCGTCTCATCACTTGGCTTCTTAGTTGAAGATGAAGCTGACTGATCGATGTCGTCTGAACCTGATGGTTGATACCGAATTCTGGATGCAGGGTGATCCAATGAGACATAGTATTACACTTATCCCTAACTTTTTCCTGGACCGCCCTTTCAGGTTTTCAGTCCACCGGGATACCCATTTTTGCCCAAGCCGCCTTTTCAGGTTTTCGACTTGCCGGGTGTACAGATTTTTTCATTTTTCATCCCTTATTTTTGCCCGAACCCTTTTGGTTCGCCGGGTAGCCCTTACTTTTGCCTAGGTGTGTCAACCTAGCGGGTCTTTAATTTATGCGTAGTATCTTTTTACTATGTCTGCATTGGCGGGGTGAGGAAGGTCGTTACCATCCATAGTGGTTAGAATCATAGCTCCTCCTGAGAAGATATGTTTAACCACAAATGGCCCTTCATACGTAGGGGTCCATTTGCCCCTGGGATCACTTTGAGGAAGAATGATGCGTTTGATTACCAGGTCCCCAACTTGATACTCTTGTGGTCTGACTTTCTTGTTAAATGCCCTGATCATCCGTTTTTGATACGTTTGACCATGACAAATAGCAGTGAGTCTCTTTTCGTCAATTAGGTTTAATTGATCAAGTCGAGTTTGAATCCAGTTATCTTCGCTCAAACCTGCATCCTTCATTATCCGGAGAGAGGGTATCTGGACTTCAATCGGCAAGACTGCCTCCATGCCATAGACCAAGGAAAAGGGGGTTGCCCCAGTTGACGTTCTTGCTGAGGTACGGTACCCATGAAGAGCAAATGGTAACATCTCGTGCCAATCTTTATAGGTCACTGTCATCTTTTGCACAATCTTTTTGATATTCTTCTTTGCTGCTTCGACAACTCCATTCATCTTCGGCCGGTAGGGAGAAGAGTTGTGGTGTTGTATCTTGAATTGCTCGCAGAGCTCAGTGATCATCTTGTTATTAAGATTGGTACCATTGTCTGTAATGATCCTTTCCGGGACGCCGTATGGATAGATCAGGTTGTGTCGAATGAACCGTGCCACGACGTTCTTGGTTACGGTAGCGTAGGAAGCTGCTTTAACCCACTTTGTAAAGTAATTGATCGCCACCAGGATGAAGCGATGCCCGTTGGATGCCGTAGGTTTAATCTCGCCGATCATATCAATGCCCCACATTGCAAAAGGCCAAGGTGCAGTCAAGACATTCAGAGGGACTAGAGAAACGTGTACTTTATCTGCATAGATCTGGCACTTGTGACATGTCCGAGAATGTTGGTAACAATCGGCTTCCATTGTGGACCAGAAATATCCTGCCCGAAGGATTTTCTTTGCCATGGTGTGTCCACTGGAATGTGTTCCGAAGGTACCTTCATGTAGTTCTGCCATGATCTTTTCTACTTCCGTCTTATCCATACAACACAGTAAGGTTGAATCATGGTTTCACTTGTAAAGAATGTCGTTGCTGAGAAAGAACTTTGCCGCGAACCTTCTCAGAAACTTCTTGTCATTGACAGATGCACCCTCGGGGTATTCTTGGGCTTCCAGGTACCTCTTCACCTCATTATACCAGGGTTTTTCAGTTACCTCTTCCGTCTCAAGATCACAACAATATGCAGGTTCATCCAGTCTCCAGATAATGATCCGGGGAGCCTCATTGTCCCATTTGACTTTGAACATAGAAGACATCGTAACCAGCGCGTCCGCCAACTGATTCTCCTCTCTTGGGAAGTGTTCAAAAGTTATCTTCGTGAAATGGGGGATCAATGTCAACACACACTCTTTGTAAGGAATAAGGTTTGGGTGTTTCGTATCCCACTCGCCTTTGATCTGATTGATCACGAGAGCGGAATCTCCGAAGACACTCAGAAACTTGATCCTTAAGGAAATTGCAGCTTGAAGACCCATGATGCATGCCTCATACTCCGCCATATTGTTGGTGCAGTTGAAACATAGCCGGGCAGTAAGTGGAGTATGAGTGCCTTTTGGGGATATGATCACAGCGCCGATACCGTTACCCAAAGCGTTAGAGGTTCCGTCAAAGTGCATAGACCATCAGGATCCTTCCTCAGGTCCTTCATCCGGTCCAGGTACTTCACAATCAGTCACTACCATGATGTTCTCGTCAGGAAATTCAAAGTTCATTGATTGGTAATCATCCACTGCCTGGTGTGCCAAATGGTCTGCCAATACACTTCCCTTGATTGCTTTCTGAGTCGTGTATTGGATGTCATATTCCGTTAAGATCATATGCCATCTTGCTATTCTTCCGGACAAGGCAAGCTTTTCGAATATGTACTTTATTGGATCCATTTTTGAAATCAACAGAGTAGTGTGAGTCAGCATATACTGTCTCAACCGGCGAGCAGCCCATACCAAAGCGCAGCAAGTTTTCTCGAGCAGTGAGTATCGGGTCTCACAGTCGGTAAACTTTTTGCTAAGGTAATAAATGGCGTGCTCTTTTCGGCCAGACTCGTCATGCTTCCCCAACACACACCCCATTGAGCTGTCAAGAATTGTCAAGTATAGTATTAGAGGTCTCCCTTCAACCGGTGGCATAAGAATGAGTGGTTCTTGGAGATACTCTTTGATTCTGTCGAAAGAGGCCTGACATTCATCGTTCCAATGTACTACTTGATCTTTCTTCAGTAGCTTGAAGATTGGTTCACAGGTAGCAGTTAGATGTGAGATGAATCGAGAAATATAATTCAGACGTCCTAGAAAGCCTCTGACTTCTTTCTCTGTCTTGGGAACTGGCATCTCTTGTATGGCTTTAACTTTGGCAGGGTCCACTTGAATATCTTTGTCGCTCACGATGAAGCCTAGCAACTTTCCAGATCTTACCCCAAATGTGCATTTGTTTGGATTCAAACTTAGCTTGTACAACTTCAGACGGTCAAACAGCTTCTGTAGATGATCCAGGTGCTCCTCCTCAGTTTGAGACCTTGCAATCATATCATCAACGTATACTTCAATCTCATGGTGGATCATGTCATGAAATAAAGCAACCATGGCACGTTGGTAGGTTGCCCCAGCATTTTTCAACCCAAAAGGCATGACCTTGTAGTAGAAGGTGCCCCACTGAGTAACAAAGGTAGTCTTTTCCATATCTTCAGGAGCCATTTTGATCTGATTATAACCTGAAAAGCCGTCCATGAAGGAGAACACTTTGTGCTGAGAAGTATTGTCAACCAGAACGTCGATGTGAGGCAGAGGGAAGTCATCCTTGGGGCTCGCCCTATTCAAATCCCTGTAATCAACACACATTCTGACCTTACCATCCTTCTTCGACACTGGAACCACGTTGGCAACCCACTGAGGGTAAGAGTTCACTGCTAGAAACTCGGCATCAAATTGTTTCATAACCTCAGCTTTGATTTTCTCGGACATTTCTGGACGCATACGGCGGACCTTTTGTTTAACCGGAGGGCAGTCTTCCTTGGTAGGCAGGTGATGAACCACAATGTCGGTATCCAACCCAGGCATGTCTTCGTAGGACCAGGCGAAGATTTCCACATAATCATGCAACATCTGAATCAACCGTTGTTTCACGCTGAGTTCTAGATTGGCACCAATCTTGACTTCCTTTCTGTCTGTCTCAGTACCCAGATTTACCGTTTCCACTGGCTCTTCATGTGGCTGAATGGCCCTCTCTTCCTGGAGTAACAGTCTTGCAAGCTCGCCAGGCACTTCACAATCATCTTCACCTTCGTCTTCAGCTAAGTTGATTGGACTTTCGAAGTCATAACTGGCAGTAGCAGAGTCGTTACCAGTGAGATCCAGAGTGGATTGAAACCTGTATAGGTGAGTGTGTGTAAATATAGTTGTTTTGCAATATATAAAGAAAGAAAGGGAGCACAAGATTCAAAATGCGAAAAACGTCCAATGTTTTTATTCATGATATATGGAAATGACAAGTAATAAGCCCTCACAAATGAAGCCACGGTGCCCCGGGTAAGACACCGGGCCATAAAGTTTCAAATTATTGTTCGTTACAAATTTTAAAAACAAAGGAGTTCATTACTGAGTAACAAAAGTAACAGGTATGAAATCTTTGGCAGTCCAATTGTTCAGTCCACCGTCGGTTGTTGGGTAGATCCAGCTGTCAAATTCAGATTCCTCCGCATCGCCTTCAATAGCATTCACTCCTGAGTTGGTGATGAATACGGGAGGTCTTCCAATCCTTTCTTTACGTACAGCCCTCTGAGCCTCTGCAGTGAAACCCAGCCCAAACTTGTCAGTCTTTGGAGTAAAATCAGGAAGTCTGCCCCAGTTTGCACACTCACCCTTCTCAACCACAGCCCGGGCATCCTTCAAGGAAGCCATCTTCAAAGGAGAACTATCTTCAGTCACAGTCTCGGCTGATGCCAATGTTGGAGGCACCTCTTCAAAGTGTTGAAAGGGGGTCTCAATGAACTCCCCGTCCATCTCTATATACCGGAATGAGTTAAGATGGCTAACCATATATTCCTCCTCCCCTTGCACTGTAACAATTTTCCCTCTGACCGGGTACTTGAGTTTCTGATGTAGAGTGGAGGTCACAACTCCAGCCTTGTGGATCCAAGGACGACCCAATAAACAAGAATAGGATGGTCGGATGTCCATCACATAGAATGTTGAATCAAAGACTTGGGAACCAACCCGGATCGGAATATCAACTTCACCATGTACCATCCTCTTCGACCCATCAAAGGCTCGGACAATAATGTTACTAGGCTTCAACTCCAAACCCTCACAATCCAACCTGTCTAAGGCCTTTTTGGGCAATACGTTCAGTGAAGAACCGGTGTCTACCAACATATGGGCGAGAGTAGTTCCCCTGCATTCAATGGAGACATGCAGGGCATCGTTGTGGTTCTTTCCCTTGGCAGTCAGATCAGCGTCAGAGAAACCCAGACCATTATCAGCAGTTAAGTTGGCCACACAATCAGTAAATTGATCAGCAGACGTTTCTTGTGGCACATGGGCCGTCTTCAGGAAGGAAATCAGGGCCTTGGCATGGGCCTCTGAACATAATAGCAGTGATAGCATAGAGATCTTAGAGGGGGTGTGCCCCAGCTGTTCAACGACGTTGAAATCACTCTTCTTGATAATCTTAAGGATTTCTTCCATCTCTTGCTGTGAAGCTTCAACATTAACAGTCTCCGGTGCCTCTATCTGGGCAGGCACGTCAGCAATCCCTTTGCCCCGAGTGTCGGATGACTCGGCAGCAGGGGTAGAAACTTGATCAGGAGGGGAAACAGGCACACTGGCAGGTGTGATAACAAGAGGTCTCTGAATAGTTGGAGGTGCAATATCAGGCGAGAAGAGCCTACCACTGCGAGTAACTTTAGCAGGACCGGTGATATTACTGATGCCGGTACTAACATTGAACTCTTGTTTTATTCCGAGCACATAAACATCTGCCCCATGGTGCCACGGGACAGCCTTGTCAGATTTATAGGGGAGGGGCCCCGGAACAGTAATGATGATAGGTGCAACAGACATTATTTTGACGGGCTTCCTCGGGGGAGCCTTGGTAGGATTGTTGAAAATGGTGACAACGGACACTTCTTCCGTAGGGACAACAGGAGCGGCAATCTTCTTGAACAAGATCTCTTTGCTATCCATCAGGTTTTGGACGCCTGACTTCAGCAACGGACAACCAGGAGGTGAAACAGCACATAGAAGGCAACCCTTGCTACAACCCGGAAATAAACCGGCTAGCAACAGGTTCCTTTTGATGGTCAACAAAGGAGTAACAATCTCATCCACAGAGACTACATATAGATCTTCCTCAATAGCATTTACTCCATGCTGGGGCATAGGAGCAGTCACAACGTTGGGCCTTTCGGGCGCCTCAAACTGTATTTCCTTAGCATCGATAAGGTCCTGAACCTTATTCCTCAGGGCCCAACAATCATCAGTAGAATGCCCCGGGCTATCAGAGTGATAAGCACAGTGGGCATTGGGATTGTACTTCGGAGAGGTTGTGTTTACCACCTTCGGAGCTTCTCTAACAGTTACCAAGTTGGTTGACAGCAGTTATGGCAAGATCTGCGACAAGGTCATACTAAGCCGAGTGTATTCTCTTCTGGGTCTCTCACCCCTTGGTTGGTTAGGTTGCCGAGGAGCGGCAACAGGTTTTGAAATCACCACCGCGTTGACAGCTTGGCGGCGTTCTGGCTTATTTTGTCTTCTGGGACTATACGCAGCACTGGATTCCTTCTTGAAAGGCTTCTTCTCAGAACTTGAGGACGCACCTTTCTGTATCTTCCCCGATTTCATACCAGCTTCTATCCTCTCACCAGTCAGAATGAGGTCTGTAAACCCAGCAGAAGAATTCTCGATCAGATGGTTGAAGAACGGACCAGACAGGGTCCCCAGGAACATGTCAACAAGCTCACGGTCAGTCAATGGTGGTTGCACCCTGCCAGCCAGGTCCCTCCACTTTTGCGCGTACTCTTTAAAACCTTCTCCCGATCCTAGCGACATACCCTGGAGTTGGGTATGTGTAGGAGCGAGGTCGGCATTGTACTGATACTGCTTATAAAAAGCAGTAGCCAAGTCCTCCCAGTTTCGAATACTGGCTCCATCCAGCTGATAGAACCACTCGAGTTGAGCCCCTGAAAGGCTATCCTGGAAGAAATGGATCCATAAGTTCTTGTCCACAGTATACGGTTGGATCTTCCACACATAACATCTGAGATGTAGCTTAGGGCAGGAAGCCCCGTCATACTTCGCAAAAGATGGTGCCTTGAACTTGTGTGGGATCACCACCCCAGAAGATAAACCCAGATCTCCAAAATCCAACCCAGGCACCTGTTGAATTTCCATGGCACTCAGACGATCCTCTAAATGCTTGTACCTGTCTTCAGCGGGAGGGTACTGCTCATCATTGAAATCCGTCTCGTTTTCAGAGATCACAGGACTAGGAACCCTTCCCCCTTGGGGACTGTCTTTCCCTACAGAGGAAGTAGCTTGATCAGCCTCATTCTACAGTGTATTACCAAACCTCCGTCCAGTGTTGAATAGTACATTTCTCTTCTTCTTTTTCTTTACCAGCAGAGCCTTCAATTCCTCTTGACCTTGGGCTAAACTCATGATCAACTCTTGGAACTGGGTGTTCTGGGTCTGGAGGGCCTTGATGGATTGCTCAGTAGATGATTCAGGATTCATGATGATTGCTGAAATAAACAGCGAAGAACATTAAGCAACCTGAAAAGAAGAGTACCTGTGATGCATATGATGAATGGAATGCGTATGATTTATGTTTTCAAAGACAATCGGGATTCAACTTTGTAAACAAAAAGGAAGCGCACTTTATTAGATTCAACTTTGAAATTTAAATTGTTCAACAGATTTCCCTTAGGCGTTACATAAAATGGAAATACTGAAAAGGGAAATAAAAACTGTAAAAGAACATCCAAAGCTCATCAGTGATCCCAGGGTCTCTTCTTCTCAGTACGAATGTAGTCATTCAAGGTCCGCTCGTTCTCTAACTGCTTTGTCAGCTTCTAGATCTTCAATTCCTGCTCGTTGAACTTTTCCCGATAAGAATCCCGTTCTTCTTGTAGTTGCGCCCAAGACCTCTTTAGTTTATCAACATCTGTAGGTATCTGAGGAGGGAGAACAGTTGGAGGAGCCCCGTCTCTATCAGGAAACTCAAGGATGATGGGTCTGACAGCTTCGTATGGCATACCTAACTTCTGAGCACGGATGCGGACCCATCTGTAGTAGGATTCCATAGGTAGAGAAGTCTTCGGTCCCAACTCATGTGGGTCAACTTTGTGAATTCTGTCCCAAGCCTTGATGAATCTACGATGCAGCTCGTCACTATCTACCTAAAACTCAAAACTGATGTGAGGCACCAACATCTCATGAGGCCCTGCTCTTCTGGCTCTTCCAAACTGACGGAGAGCTAGACATGGATTATAAGAGATTCCTCCTTGGGTACCAATCAAAGGAACATTAGGATATTCTCCGCAACGATCAATAACAGCTACCTCATCCAAACCTATGAGAGTCCAAATGATGTCATTATCAGTGAGAGACATTAACCTATGAGCCCAGCCTCTTCCTTCTTTGTTCTTCAGCACGAACTTAGGGAGGTGAGAAATAAACCACCTCGCTAACAAAGGAGTACAACACCACAGAGTTCCTCGTCTTCGGGCAGTGCGAGCATAGAGTTGTTGCAGGATATCACCCAAGAGAGTGGGCACAGGGTTCCGAGACATGAAGATCCTTATGGCATTGACGTTAATGAAGTTATCAGGATTACGAAACAAAACTAGACCATAGATTAAGAGAGCCAGAATGTCTTCATACGCCCTGAAGTCTAAGTCATTCCAGAAACTGTTAGCTTTACCAATCAGAAACTTGGCCAAGAAACCCTTAACTCTTCTTCTAGTCACCCAGTTGTCCATTACCTCCTTGTTGGTCAAGGGAAGGGCTGCAGCAATCTCCTCAAGCCTAAGAGTCCTTTCCCAACTAGTGAAGGGAGTCTGATCCAAGATAGGGATACCAAGCAAATCAGAGAATTCTTCCAGGGTAGGGACCAGCTGGAAGTCTTGAAAGGTGAAGCAATTATACAAGGGATCATAAAACTGGGCCAAGACACTCATCAGTTGTTGGTCCCACTTTGCAGTGACTAAACCGAGAAGAGAACCATGCCTCTGGATGAAGGAAGTAGTGTTTGAAATTCTGCTAACCAATTCTTCAAGCAACTCAGGTGGGTGAACAAAATTAAGCCGGATAGTGTTCCTTCGCACAGGCATCATGATGTCCTACAAAACAGAGCAAAGGTGAAACCCTCTTGTCTTTGAAATAGGTCAGTCCTTATGCAGGATGCATGCAATGTCTATGATGGTATGATGTCATGATAAATCACACCACAAGTATTCATAAAAGAAAACATGATAAGGCACACAAGTCACACAAGACAGCCCTTAGAGTTTAGGCCAGCATGAAGTTTGGGTACTACCCTCTTTCAGTTTCGTTAGTTCAGACCTGTCCTACCAAAAGTAACCGGGTTCTAGAGGATCCCAATATCACTGACTACCCTCAATCGGTCATAACTCCAGCGTTGCAATCTTTTCTTGCGGCCAGAACCATCACGAGAGTTTAGCCTTAATGGGTGTAGCATACTGCTACTGTTCTATGGCCAAGTTGGGTCAAATTATGGTTCTAAGGTCGGTTGGTGCTTAATGACTCCTCAGAAGACCCATATTCTCCTCGTTACAACACAAGGGATATCGGTACAGACCAAGGTGCCACACCAATGTAGCCACTGCTTCACCCGTGTCGGTCTACGCCGGACAGGTCCCTCACAGCTTATGCTACCTAAAAGGGTATCCCCAGATCCGGGTTAGGATCTATGAAACTCCAAGACAATGCCCACAATAATAAAGAAAACAAAACATTCAATTGAAAACATAAGTATGATCTATCATAAGGTACACCTCACTTTAAAGTTTATTCCCCAGCAGGGTCGCCAGTTCTGTGATCGGTGGAAATAGAACTGACTATTTTTAGCTGGATCGCGTATGTCGCGGTAAGCAAGAGTCGCCACCATCTTTTATGTTCTCCAACCTGGAAAGGAAAAAAGCATAGCAAAATTCCTTATTGAGAATGTCTCTCGGTTCGGGAGGTAGATTTATAGAAAGGGAAGGTGTTAGCACCCTTTCTATCCATGGTTATCCACGGGCTCTTAGGTACTTGCTCTTATGTTTTCAAAAGATGTTTGCTTTTCAAATGTGTGTGGGTTTGAAAAAAGTTTCGTTTTTGAGAGATTTCTGAGTGACTCTTGTATCTGTCCTCAAGAGTGTATGAAAAATTTGTTTTGAAAACTTTTGAAAGTGTCAGTGTGAAAAGATGTTTGGTTTGTTTTTGAAGAGAGCAAGTACCCATGAGTCATCTACCTACCCTAAGGAATTAGGCTGTGTAAGAGTCCTTAAGGTAGTGCCATCCCACCATTGAGAGGTAGGTAGCACCACCGTTGGAGGTGTTCGGGTCAATTCGATTATTAGGGACATTGTGGTCACCGAAGCAATAGTAGGACACCTTAGAAGTAACCCTAATGTCCTAGATCCTTTTATCCGAGGCAACCGTTTCGAGGCGACTGGATCTTAGACATAAGGGCGACCGCTAAAACACCCTATACTTGACGACCACATTCGAGGCAACGAGTGAGGCGTACCCTAGAAGTGGCATGTGCTTTGTGTGTTGTTTTCGGGTTAACATTTATCTTTGACCATGCAATTGTGAGCTACGAGTTGTTTTTAATTATCATACATTCTTTCATGCAATTTAGCAGTTAGGAGTGCGGAAAATAAAATACGGAAAGGTAAAAGCTACGCTATTACAAGGCGCGGGTCTATACATCGCCAAAAAACAAAGACCCGTTTTTGATAAAGTGCGGAAAGTAAAGAAAGCAATATACCTAATTACTATTACATTCCAGAAACAGTTACATAATAATCAAATAAAAAATAATGCGCAAATAGAAATTAAACTGGACGTCCTTAGGGTTTTTGACCCTTTTGAGAAATTACGAGTTTTTTTGTCCTTTTGCATTAAATTAAAATTGAACCTAATACTAATTATTTAATTATGTACAAGAAAGATGTTTTTTTTGTGTTTTTTGTATTTAATGAAAATAAATAAATTAAAAATCAAAAGAAAACCCTAATTCTAAGTTTATTTTAATTATTAATAAAGATGTTAAAGTTAACCTAATTTAAACTAATTAATTAATTTATATTTTTTGTACAAAAATAGTAATAATTAATAATGATGATAATAAGAAAATGATTAAAAAATGTCAAAACCTAATTCTATATAATTTTTATTTATTGAGAAAAAAGGTTAAAATTAAAACCTAAATTAAGCTAAGTTAATTATTAGTATTTATTTACAAAAAATAATAATTAATGAATTTCATAAATAATAAAATATATTTACAATTTTATGATTTCTGATTTTATTAGGAAAAATTAATCTGTTGTGAATTAATAATAATAATTAGAACAATTAAAAGAATTAAAAGAAAAGAAAATAAAATTGCAAACCAAGGGGGTATGTTGGCCCAAAGGGAGGTTTTTTTGTGAAATTCTGGCCCAAGAACTCTAAGCCACGCTTGACTTTCATAATCATGTGCATGCTGGCTGACTGGGGAGTATCATGGACTTCATCTCCTGGCCACTGGATGGATGCTGAGAGACACATGGCGCATCACTGGTTGACGTGCATGGTAGAACATTGGACATGTGCTGCATGAGATAACGTTATGAAAAATAATATTGAATTATATGGGGGACCTGGGAATCGAACCCAGGTCCCAGCAATTACCAGACACGTCTCCAACCACTCCACCATCACGTTATCTTTGTAAACATAATAACCAATACAAATAATATATGAAAAGTAATAACTATGCTGGAAACATGAAAAAAACGCGCGTGGATTTGAATCCACCAACCATGTGTCAACACGCCATCTCCTTCTTCGTTTCACCTGCAGAAATATCCAACAGATAGCGGGGGTTTTTAACCCCCACTAATTACAACAACGAAAAATAGCGATTGGAGTTAGGGTGCATATAAATTGGGCGCGATATGTCCTTCTTGTTTGTCTTGTTTCAACGAATCCAGTCATATGCATCACTAGTCCTAATTGTTCTGGGTTTAGAAAGCCCCAATTTTGAAACTGAAGAACCCTAGAATTTGTTCATGGTGATTTTGGATTCAGTGCGCTTCAGTTCAATTAAACTGTTTCATTAGCTTCAGAAGGTTCCTACAACACAAACCAATCAAGAAAACACGTCAAATATGCATGATTTATGAGTTATGATTCTGGATAAGGAAAGCAAACCGTGACACTGTGTTCTTTGATTCTTTGAGCTATGAAGTTGGAAATTGCTTGCAATACGTTCAGGGAACTCTCTGCACTGGATTAGAGTCACCAAATTCCCTCGAATCGGCCTGTAAATTAGAAAACAGTTTTGAGTTTTTTCACCTTTTTTCAATGTTGCATATGGTGTTCTTGCAGCAGTTTTTCGTGTCTATCAATAGGGTTTTCTTCAGCCTTTGTATGTGAAGAGAATTAGGTCAACCTTAAGCCCAACAATCCATTGCATTCAAGTTTCATTATATGATTGCCAATCAAATCTTTTTCAATCTTTTTCTTTGATAAAACCTTGCCAATCATGGGGATTTTGATGTCTTTAAGGTGCACACGAATTTCCAGCTTGCCCTGATCTCATTTGCCTCATAAAAAGATTTGACAACCATGTTTTGATATTTTCCTATAATTAAATTAATTAAATGAATTATTAATCAATTAAAAATCCAAATAATTAATAAAAATGAGAAAATAATTCAAATTAATCTTAATGGGTCGTGCATAAGCCTTGGGTAAAGATTCAAGAAGGAATTTGAGGCCCATTAGCAAAAATGAAGTGTTTTAGGCAAAGTTGACTTTTGAAAGTTCCCAAAAATTTCCCAACTTCTCCAATGCATATCTTGCTCAATTTTGAAGCTATGAACATGTTCTTGGACATTTTGGAAAGGTCTTGAAGTCCTCTAACCAATTCCTTTGGTACCATGTCATTTTTATTCACCAATCTCAAGTTATGGTCTTTGACTTAAAGTTCCTTTTTGTTGACTTTTGAAAATGACCTATAATGTTGAAATTGATAACTTTTTGTGAGAGAATTTCTTGGACTTAGAATGTGAAGATGAGTTGTAGGAATTGTCATCCCCTTCAAAATGAGCATTGGATGGAATTTTTCTGATGAACCATGAAAAAGTTATGCCTTGGTCAAGTTACAGTTGACTTTTCAGATGTCCAAAAATAGAAACTTTTGACATCTTGAGACTTTTTGAGCCATGCTTGTGGAATCATGATCAAGAATTGATCAAATGATGATTGTGGCTTCAAACTAAGATGTTGACCAAAATTTTTGACTTTTGACTGTCAAATGACCATTTTACCCCTGCAGTTGACTGTGAAGCAATTAGGGCTTTTTGACTGCGCAACGTGATGCTGTGAGTCTTGAAACTTGACATATGGATGTTTGACAATGTATATAGGCATATGGGACTTGATTGGACCCTTGAAAACCTCAATTTCTTTGCAAGAACCAAAACCTTAATTTTGACTGTGTTAGGAGGCAATTGGACTGTGCAACCCTTGAGAGATTTTGAACCATTTGGAGATTGACCTTGACAAATCTTGAAGAATATGGGAGGGAAAATTTTGGGGTACAACAAGATACCTCTTGGAACTAGGTGAAAAATGTCCATGAAGTTGGGTCCAAAACCTGCCTAAATTAGGGCAAAATTTCACTAAGTTATTTAGTTCATAAGCCTATATTCACAAATTCATAACTTGAGATCCAAGCATCTTTTTGGAAAAGTTTGTGAAGAAAATTTGTATATTTCATGTAGGACTACAACTTTCATGTTGGAAGTTTTCTTTGAATCAAATTGCATCATGGTGAAAAAGTGGTGAAAAGTTGGGAAAAAAATAAGAAAATTTCCATACTTAGAAAAATTCTAAGTTATGAAAATTTTCAAATTCAAAACCCTAATTTTCAAAATTGGTTTTCTTGGTGAACAAGTTTCATATTTTGACATGTCTTGATGAATTATGACCCTTGGCACTTGGTTTTGACCAAAAAGTCAAAGTTTGACTTTTCAGTATACAGTTGATTTTGATCAGTTGACTGCAAAATTCATCTGTCAATCCAATGAACTTGAGATCTTTTGAACCATGTAATTAGGTCAAGATGATGCCATTAAACCCTTGAAATCATGCTTGAACTCAATTGGTCATTGGCTAGGTTAAAAACCAGAAATTGCCCTTTCTCAGTCAAAACCCTAATTTTGACCATTTTGCCCTTTTGATGATTTGATCAAATTTCTTGAGGAGTTGTGATCCAAACTTGATCAAATGATGCATATGAGTCTAAAATGTTGATGTGGATCAAAAATTGTGAAGTTTGACTGTAAATTGGCTATGGTTGACTTTTTCCCCAATACAGTTGATTTTTAGGTCAACTGTCCAATTGACTGATCAAAAATGTGGTTCAAGGCTTGAAACTTAACATGAGCAATCCTAAGGGTCCAAAATGGTGTATTAAAGTCACATGAAGCATTGGTGATCAAAAAATCCTTGTGCAAACTCAAACCCTAATTTTAGGTTATCAGTGCAAGATGAGGTGTCTTAAGCTGACCAAACCCTAATCCTATCTTGAGTCCAAGAAGTCTTGTGAGAAAAGTCTTGATAAATGAGAGGGAAAATTTTGGGGTAAAACACATGCAATGTCATGATGTATGAATTGCATGATGCTCTCAAAATAAATGAGATTGAAATATATTCATTTGTGCTGCATATGCTATGATGTTTGTAGAAATGATGTATGAATGCAATGTATGAACATGTTAGTCGTTCCATTGTTGTGTTGTTGAATTAGGGAAAATAAATCCCTGACTGTTGATGTGGGTGAAGAATGTAGGTCTTCAGATTTGTTGAAGTTGAAATTCTTGGAGAAGAACTTCCGTTGTTAGAGAAATAAAATTTGTTGGGGAAGGGAAACTCCGTGCACTGCTTGGGGATTTTGTTGAAATCCTGCTGGGGAATCCTGAGAAGCTTGGCGACTTCACTGGGGAATTTTTGTTGGAGAAATAGTTTTAAGATTCTTGCTTCGCCGGGGATATGAGAACACATGACACCATTAGGCTACATACTGAGAATGTGGCAGAGACCTTGCAGTAGGATGTCCCTGCCTTTGTACCTACTGGAGAAGGTATCTGCTGAGGAAAACATCTGCGGGGATTTTGTGGATGGCCCTTAGATATTGTCCCGTTTCTTAAAGTCATTAGAAACTGTCTTTCTATTTTTAAGTGTATATTTGTAAACAGTAACCACACTCAAATGCATACGTTCAAGAATAATCATTGGACGTTTTCGCACACAAAACAGAAAAATAAAAACAAAAGTTTTACACTTTAAAGGAATAATTTTGTATTAACTTGAAATAAGCGTTTTCGTCCAAGGGGGCAGGCATCCTAGTAAGAGAATGTCGTCGTAAGAATGGAAGTTATACAAAAATAGTATACAAAGAAATACGGCTATGTGAAATAATCCCATTGGGTTCCCATTCTGCTATTGCATTTATGTCTTTGAGGGTCTCATCCCTTTCGCTGCTTGTCCGAAGCTGATTGGATTGATTAGTACCACTTGAGCTTGACAGAAGATTGGCTGCAAGGTGATCCAATGGGACATAGTTATACGCTTTAAATCCCTAACTTTTGCCTGGACCGCCCTTCCGGGTTTTCAGTCCACCGGGATACCCTTTTTTGCTCAAGCCGCCTTTTCAGGTTTTCGACTTGTCGAGTGTTCAGATTTTTTATGTATATCCCTATTTTTTGCCCGAACCCTTTTGGTTTGTCGGGATGCCCTAATTTTTGCCTAGGCCAGTCGACCTAGCAGATCTTCGTTTATGCGTAGTATCTTTTAACTATGTCTGCATTTACCGGGTGTGGAAGGTCGTCACCGTCCATAGTGGTTAACATCATGGCTCCACCAGAAAATATATTCTTGATCATAAATGGCCCTTCGTATGTGGGAGTCCATTTTCCCCTGGGATCACCTTGTGGCAGTATGATGCATTTGATTACCAGGTCACCAGTCTGATATACCTGGCGTCTGACTTTCTTGTTAAAAGCTTTGATCATATGTTTTTGGTACATCTGACCATGGCAGACAGTCGCTAGCCTTTTTTCGTCAATCAGTTTTAACTGGTCAAGTCGAGTCTGAACCCATTCGTCTTCGCTAAACCCTGCATCTTTCATGATCCTTAAGGAAGGGATCTGGACCTCAATGGGCAGGACATCTTCCATACCGTATACCAAAGAGAAAGGAGTTGCCCCTATTGTTGTGCGCATTGTGGTGCGGAAACCATGAAGAGAAAATGGTAACAACTAATGCCTATCTTTATATGTCACTGTCATCTTCTGTATGATTCTCTTGATATTTTTGTTAGCAACTTCAATAGTGACATTCATCTTCGGCCAATAGGGAGAAGAGTTGTGATGCTAGATTTTGAATTACGTGCAAAGCTCAGTGATCATAGTGTTGTTGAGATTGGTACCATTATCTATAATGATTATTTCTGGGATACCGTATTGACAAATAATATTATGTCTGATAAATCGAGCCACAACGATGTTGGTAACAGAAGCAAATGAAGTTGCCTCGACCCACTTTGTTAAGTAATCAATGGCAACCAGGATGAAACGGTGCCCATTAGAAGTCGTCGGTCTAATCTCTCCAATCATGTCGATGCCCCACACTGCAAACGGCCAAGGAGCGGTCAAGATGTTTAGAGGAACTAGAGGTATGTGCATCTTATCAGCATAGATCTGGCATTTGTGACAAGTCCGTGAATGCTAATAACAGTCTGCTTCCATAGTGGACTACTAGTATCCTACCCGTAGGATATTTTTAGCCATCGAGTGCCCACTAGAATGAGTGCCAAAGGTACCTTCGTGTAAATCAGCCATAATCCTTTATGCCTCACTCTTTTCTACACACAGAAGCAAGGTAGAGTCGTGGTTGCGCTTGTAGAAGATACCGTTACTGAGAAAGAACTTAGCATAGAACCTTCTTAGGAACTTCTTATCATTGACTGAAGCTTTCTCATGATATTCTTGGCCTTCAAGATATCTTTTGACTTTATGGAACCAAGGCTTGTCCATTATTTCTTTGGTACCAATCTCATGAAAGTATGTTGGCTCGTCCATCCTCTCAATGGTGATCTGAGGAGCCTCATTATCCCACCTGACCTTGAACATGGATGACATCGTAGCTAGCGCGCCCGCTAGTTGATTTTCCTCTCGTGGAAAATGCTCAAAGGTAAGTTATTCAAAGTATGGGATTAGTGTCAACACATGCTCTTTGTACGGGATGAGATTAGGATGCTTCGTGTCCCACTCTCCTTTAATCTGGCTGATTACCAAAGCCGAGTCTCCAAACACACTTAAGAACTTGATCCTTAAATCGATTGCAGCTTTGAGACCCATGATACATGCTTCATACTCTGCCATATTGTTGGTACAGTTAAAACATAGCCTAGCAGTGAAAGGAGTATGACAGGATTCAGGAGATATAATCGCAGCGCCGATGCCATTGCCAAGAGCGTTGGAAGCTCCGCCAAAAACCATAGTCCATCGGGATCCTTTTTCAGGTCCTTCATCCGGTCTAGGTTCTACACAATCAGTTACTAACATGATGTTCTTGTTCGAGAACTCAAAATTCATGAATTGGTAGTCATCCACAACCTGATGAGCCAAATAATCAACTAGTACACTTCCCTTAATTGCTTTATGGGTTGTGTACTGAATGTCGTATTCAGTCAGGATCATTTGCCATCTTGCTATTCTTTCGGAGAGAGCGGTCTTCTTAAAGATGTATTTGATAGGATCCATTTTAGATATCAACAAGGTATTGTGAGTCAATATATACTTTCTTAGTCAGCGAGCAGCCCATGCCAAAACACATCAAGTTTTCTCGAGCAGTGAGTTTCTTGTTTCACAGTCGGTAAACTTTTTGCTAAGGTAGTATATTGCATTCTCTTTTTGACCAGACTTGTCATGCTGCCCAACACACACCCCCATTGAGTTCTCTAATACTGTTAAGTATATGATAAGAGGTTTTCCTTCAACTGGTGGCATCAAAATTGGAGGCTCTTGAAGATATTCCTTGATTTTGTCAAAAGCATTCTAGCAGTCATCATTCCACTTCACTTCTTGATCTTTCTTCAGTAATTTGAAGATTGGCTCACAAATAGCTGTCATATGTGAAATGAATCAGGCGATGTAGTTCAAACGTCCCAAGAATCCTCTAACCTCCTTCTCAGTGCAAGGAGTTGGCATTTCATGTATAGCTTTAACCTTTGCAGGGTCCACTTTAATGCCTTTGTCGTTGACAATGAAACCTAAGATCTTATCGAATCTTACTCCGAAAGTGCACTTATTCGGGTTTAGCCTCAGTTTGTATTTCTTCAGCCTGTCAAATAGTTTCTATAGGTGATCAAGGTGCTCCTCTTCAATCTGAGACCTAGCTATCATATCACCAATGTAGACCTCTATCTCATAATGGATCATATCATGAAACAAAGCTACCATGGCACGTTGATAGGTTGCCCCAGCGTTCTTTAGTCCAAATGGCATAACTTTGTAGCAGAAAGTGCCCCACTGTGTGACAAAGGTCGTCTTCTCCATGTCCTCAGGTGCCATTTTGATCTAATTGTATCCGCAGAAACCATCCATGAAGAAGAATACCTTATGTTGTGCGGTGTTGTGAACCAGAACATCGATATGGGGAAGCAGAAATTCATCCTTCGAGCTTTCCCTATTCAGGTCTTTGTAATCCACATACATACGTACCTTACCGTCCTTCTTAGGTACTGGAACAACATTAGCGACCCATTGTGGATAGGATGTGACAGCTAAGAAACCGACATTGAACTGTTTCATGACTTCAGCCTTGATCTTTTCGTACATATTCGACCACATACAACGAACCTTCTATTTCACTGGAGGGCAGTCCTCTTTTGTAGGTAGGAGATGAACCACAGTATCAGTGTCAAGTCCCGGCATGTCTTCTTATGACCAGGGAAAAACCTCAACATAGTCATGTAGCATCTATATTAAACGTTGTTTGACACTGGGCTCCAAGTTAGCACCTACCTTGATTTCTTTTTTGTCCTCTTTAGTACCCAAGTTCACTGTCTCAACTGGCTCCTCATGAGGCTGCATTGCTCTTTCTTCCTGTTGTAATAGTCTGGCAAGCTCTCCTGGTACCTCATAATCTTCCTCACCTTCGTCCTCGGCTTGGTTGATCGGATTTTAAAAATCATAATGAGCAATAGCAGAACTGTTATCAATGGAATCCAAAATGGATGTGGATCTGCAGTTTGATATGTCAGTGTGTGTAAGAGCATAGCTGTATATTTTTGATAAAGTAAAGAGGCATAAAAGAAAAACAAAGAGCATAAAATTTGTATGTGAAACGTCCAATGTTTTATTGATGACATATGAAAAGTAAGTAATGACCCTCACAAATAAACCATTGTGCCTCGGGTAAGACACAAGGTTGTAATGTTTCAATTGTTCAAATATTACATTTCCTTAAAACAGAAAGACAAATTACTCTTGAATAAAAGTAATGGGCACAAAGTCTTTAGCCTCCCAATTGTTAATTCCACCACTGATGGTTGGGAAGATCCACTTTTCCAGGTCATAGCTACTGTCAACATCTTCTGTGGCAGAGACAACATCAATGGCACTGACTCCCGGGCCATGCTTGGGCATAGGTGCAGTTATGATGTTGGGAGTCTTAGGGGGATCAAATTCAACATCCTTTGCATCAATAAGGTATTGCACCTTGTTCTTCAAAGCCCAACAGTCATTTGTATCATGGCCTGGACTGTCATAATGGTAAGCACACCGAGCATTTGAATTGTAGCGAGAAGATCTAGTGTTGGGATTTTTTGGGAGCCTCTCTCAGGGTAAATAGATTGGATTTCAACAAATGTGGCAAAACTTGAGACAAGGTCATATTAATCTGGGTAAACTGTCTCATGGGCTTATCTGTTCTGGACTAATTGTTCTATTATTGAGTAGCTGCAGGTTTGGATATCATTATAGCTCCCACCATTGGACGACGTTCTGTTATGCCCTGACTTCTCTGGTTGTAAGCAGCACTGACCTCTTTCTTTCCCATGAGAGGCCTATTTCCCGCACTTGAAGAGGCATCTCTTTGAATCTTACCACTTTTAATGGCAGCTTCCACTCTTTCTCCTGTTAAGATCAGCTCAGTAAACCCAGTAGAAGAACTTCCAATCAGATGGTTGAAAAATGGACCAGATAAAGTACCCAAGAACATGTCTACCAGCTCCCTATCAGACAAAGGAGGCAGGACTCTTCCTGCAAGGTCTCTCCATTTCTAGGCATAATCTTTAAAGCCCTCACTAGAACCCATAGACATGCTTTGTAGTTGTGTACGGGTTGGAGCAAGGTCAGCATTATATTGGTACTTCTTGTAGAAAGCAGCAGTCATGTCTTCCCAGTTACAGATGTTGGTTCCCTCCAGCTGATAGAACCACTCTAATTGAGTCCGTGATAGTCTGTCTTGAAAGAAATGCACCCATAAGTTCCTGTCAGCAGTGTGCGGCTGGATCTTCCTGACATAAGATCTGAGATGCAGCTTAGGACATGAGACCCCATCATATTTAGCAAATGCGGTCACTTTGAAATTTTGTGGGATAACCACTCCAGAAACCAACCCTAGCTCTTCGAAATCCAAGCCAGGTACCCTCTGAACCTCCATGGCATTGAGACGGTCTTCCAGCTGTTTGTATTTATCATTAGCCGGAGGGTATTGTTCTTCGGTGTAATCAACCTCATCCTCTTCATACTCCCTTGTATTGTGGTCTTCTTCTATTGGATCTCCTTCTTGATTATATCTCTATTTTGATGGAGTTGCAAGCTCTGAAACTTGCCTCACTGGTCCTTTGACCCTTCTTCCCATTTTCAGAACACCCACTGGCCTCTTTTTCTTCTTCTTGTCCCTTAGCCAGATTCGGGAATATTTCTTGGAATTGAGCATTTTGTGCCTGATCCTCCCTAACTTGTTAAAGAGCCATTGCTGAAATGAACAACGAAGAAGATAAGAAGCCTGTCCTGAAACCTGTTTATGCAATGATATGTATGATATATGTATCCAATGTTTTCAAGGACTTCGGGAAATTTAAATTTGCGAACCAAAATGAAACAAAGATTTTATTAGTAGAATTTAATATACAATTTCCTTTTAGGCTTACAATTGAAAAATTCTAAAATCCAAGAAATCAGGTTTCCCATGGGCGCTTCCTCTTCGTGCCGAGATAGACATTAAGACTTTTTTCTTCGTGAAGTTACTTCGTAAGCTCCAACACTTTCTTCTCGTTGAAATAGAAATGATCTCTAAAGGTATCCCATTCTTTCTTCAACTGAATCCAGGATCTCTGCAGCTCTTCAAGATCAATGGGCATGTCAGGATGGAGATCTGTATAAGGAACATCTCCTTTGGTGATGGGCTCCACAACCACTGGTAAGATGGCTATATACGGCATTATGAGGTTCTGAGCGCGAGCTCGTACCCATTTGAGATAAGGTTCGATAAGGATGGAAGTCTTAGGCCCCAAGGTCTTAGTATCAAATTTGTTTACCATGCCCCAAGCTTGTATAAACCTCTGATGATAATCTTGAACATCATCCTCGTAGTTAAACACAATGCCCCGGATAAGCATATCGTGGGGACCATACCTTCGAGCATAACAAAATTGTCGCAAAGCCAAAGACGGGTTATAAGTTATGCCTCCCCTAATGCCAAATAGTGGGACATTAGGGAATTCCCCGCAGCGGTCAATGACAGAAATATCTCCCATAGATCGGGAATACCAGAGAACATCCGAGTGAGAAAGTGACATTAGCCTTCGCAACCAACCCAAACCTTCTTCATTCTTTAATACTGATTTAGGGAGGTGTGAAATAAACCACTTTGATAGCAATGACATGAAACACATAAGAATCCCTTTTCTCTTCATGGTGTGAGTGTGAAGGGTATACAAGATGTCTCCGAGTAGAGTAGGCACAGGGTTACGAGAGAGGAAAACCTTGATAGAATTCACATCTATGAGTAAGTCTGGATTAGGGAACAACACTAAACCATAGATTAGAAGGGCCAGAACGTCCTCAAAAGCTTGGAAATCTAAATCATCCTAAAATAGCTGAGCCTTCTCTAATAGGAATTTGACTAGAAAGCCCTTGACTTCGCTTTTTGTTTCCCAGTTGGATACAATATTGGACCGTTTCAGATACAAAGTTGTTGTAATGAATTCTGGCTTTGGAGTTTCCTTTAAACCGGTGAAAGGCATCTGATCAAGAATAGTTATACCCAATATTTGAGAGAATTCTTCCATGGTGGGTACCAGCTGATAGTCTGGGAAAGTGAAGCAATGGTGTTTAGGGTCAAAGAATTGAAAGAGTACACTCATCATCTTCTCATCAAAGCCCGAGGTAACTAGATTGAGAAGTCGACCATATTTCTTGGTGAAAGAGGAAGTCTCAGGAACCCTTGATACTAGCTCTTTGAGTTAGAGAGGTATTCTTACAAAGCTGATCTAAATAGTATTTCTATGAGCGAAAGCCATGATCTGCAAAACAGAACAAAGATAAATTCCCTTGGTCCTTGAAATGGTCGGTGTAATGAAAAATGGATGTTATGAAGCATGATGTCATGTTTAAGCAAACTAATCATACACAAGCAAAACATACAAGACCTTAGGTTTAGGCTTGCATGGAGTTTATAGGTAAGTACCCTCTGGAAGTTTAGTTGGTTCAACCTGTCCTAGAAATAGTAATCGGGTTCTAAGGAATCTCAATATCACTGATCTTTCTTTACCGAGCATTATTTCAGCTTAGCAATCTTTTCTTGCGGACGAAACATATCGAAATTCCGATCTCAATGAGTGTAGAATCTAGTATCAACCAATCCCCAGCTTTACACCGAGGCCGGCTATCTCACTACTTTCTAATGGCCAAGTTTGTTCAACTAAGGTTCTAAGGTTCACTAGTGCTTCACAACACCATGCGGCAGCCCTGTATTCTCCTCGATTCAACACAAGGGATACCGGTAACAACCAAAGTGAAGCACAATCTATTGTTGTTTACCTAAAAAGATGCCCCCAAATCCAGGTGTAGGATCTATAGTAACAACCCAAACAACCCTCCAAGGATAAAGAGAACATAGCAAGCAATTAAAACAGTTTTAAAATGAACTAACTCTAAGGTAACCCCACTTCTAAGAATTCCCCAGCAGAGTCGTCAGTTCAGTGATACGGTGGCAGAACTGACTGTTAATACTGGTTTTGCATTTGTGTTCGCAAATGTTGCGGTAAGTAAGAGTCGCCACCGACTTTTCTTTTATCCAAATTAAGGAAAGGGTGAAAAAAATAGAAAAATACCTTTTCGAGATTTTTCTGAGTAAGGGGGATAGTTTATGGAAAGGGAAGGTATTAGCACCCTTTCCATCCGTAGTTATTTATGGGCTCTTAGATGCTAGCTCATGTTTTAAAAATTTCTTGTGCTTTGTGTCTAAAAAAAAAGTAGTTTGAAAATGCCTTAGTGCGGCGATTCGCTTTGTAATAACTCTTGTATCAATCCTCAAGAGTGTTGACAAAGAAAATGTTTTTTTTAAAGTTGTTTTTGAAATGTGTAAGTGTAAAAAGTTTGTTTTATTTTGAGCAAGCATCTAATAGCTATCTACTTGTACTCGAGAAGGTCGTTCTTTTTCTCCCATCCTTTATAGAGTGCTATCCTACTATTAGTGAGTAGGTAGCTCTATCGTTGGATGTATGAGGGACATCGAAGGGACGATACGGTCACGAAGGAAACTTGGCAAGGAATTTTAGTAATTGTCCTATAGTTCTAAGATCACTTTTAACCGAGGAAACGTCGAGATGGTCATCGAGGGACTTGTGATCTTTCAAACTAGAGGACAGCCACTAAAACTTCTCACATTTCGAGAATTGTGGCTGTTTTCTGAAGGCAACTGAAGTGGGGTACCCAAGAGGTGTATATGTGTAATGTGTGTTATGTTCAATTATTTTTTATCTTTTGTGTTAGGTTTGCTAACCTTTTGTCATTAGCCTTTTCACACAAGCCTAATTACTAACAGTTAATATTTTGCAGAATTTAAAGTGCGAGAATTTAAATCCTACGCTATTACAATGCTTTGGGGAGGGGGTATTTACATGTCCAAATGGGGGAAAAAAATAAAGAAAAGTAGTAAAAGCCTTAGTTTAATCTATTACATACTGTCAGCAGGTACATTATTATAAAATAATGTGAGAACAAAATAATGCGTGCGAAATAGAGACGAACGTCTAAAACCCTAAGAAAATTTCTAAGTAAACAAGAAAAATCTTTCTTTTTTGGTTTTTTTTATTTTAAGAAAATACTAAGTGAAATTAATACCTAAAATTTAATTAGAAAACAAAATTAACTAAAATCTAATATTTTTTTTGTTGTTTTTATTATGTAAAGAAAATAACTAAAGCTAGATTAGATCCTAAATTTTAATTTATTTTAAATTAAAGAAAGTAGTTAAAATATTTATTTAATTTATTTAAAAATTAGTTTAATTGAAAATACTAAATTAACACTTTTTGTGATTTTTTTATTTAAAGTTAATTTAAAATCAATAAAGAAATGAATAAAGCAAAATTAAAGATAAAAGAACCCTCCTTCGATTCAAAGGGAAAACATGGCCTTTCGATTCAGGTATAATGATGGGCCTTTCGATCTAGAGGGGAATGTGATTTTTTTTCCGATCCAAGAATGGATGTTTTGCTTTTTGATCCAGGGGTGGATGCTGCCTTTCAATTTGAAACTACAAGACAAATATTAGCCAAATAAGGATGCATGACCTGAGTATCAAACCCAGGTCCTTTGATCCTGCGTGCTTTGGCCTATTCAGGCTGGATCTACAACAAATGTTAGAAACAAAACAAATGCAGACTTGGGTGTCGAACCCAGGTCCTTAATATACCATGCACATACAAAGTTTGATTTCTTTACCAATCTTATCAACAATTGGAAGCTTCAATTTGGCACTTCTGGGCGTGGAGATGCTTGCTTAGGGGCTGGTGATTAGGCACTTTGATTAGGATTATTTGTAAGGACTTTGATAGTTTCAGTATGCTTATGAGGCAGCGTGTGCGTGTCTTTCTTTCTTGTGGGTCTCTCCTCTCTTTTTTGTCCTCTTTGAGCTTGCTAGTGTGCTCCTTATATAGAGGGAAAGGGGGGAACATGGTAGCAAGGTAATAAACAACCATAAACATGTTCTTTAAGGCCATGAATGAGAATTTGAATTTAGGTAAAAGACATATAATTCTTGTCTCTTTTTGAATTTGAATGAATATGTACACCTTTGACTTTCAAATACCTTCAATCTCTGCCCTTCGGTTGGAACTCTTGTATATCCTTCGAATGGGTCTTTTGAGTATCTTTCGAATAGTCCATATATATGCCTTGTGACCTCTTTGAATGGGCCACCAAGGTGTGTCCTTTGAGTGGCTCAAGTCTCCTCATTGGGGCCTCTTCAATTGAGCCCCTACTCAGCTAGCCCCAACGAAAACTCTTACCAGGCTAATTGAAGCTTCCTTCAGTATGAATGCTTGTGTAGGGAGCTTGAGTATGCCCATATGTGGGATTTTGGGCCAGCCAGCATCTTTGAATCGATTATTTATGTGTCCTTCGAATGGTTTTATATTGGACTCATTTATTTGCCTTAGCTGTTTAATTCAGATACTCTCAAGTGAGAACTTTATTATGTCAATCGAAGCCTCCTTCGTCACTTCCTTCGAATTCCATTTACACAGGAAGCCTGGGCCTGGCCACATGTAGGACCAAGACTCATCATAAGATAAACTTGCATTATGTGTCTCTTTTGAATGGCCAGCAATATGTGTATCCTTCGTTTTGAAACAACGTGTGCTCTTTTGAAGGGACCACATGCATCACTTGTATGCATCACTTTCCATTCCTTCGAATTGGCCAACAAAGTAAATCCTATGCATGTTAAAACAAACTTTCCAAGGGAGATACTGCCCAGTCGAAGCAGGAATCAAGCTTGCTCCAAAGAAAATAAATGCCCAATCGAAGCAGGAATCAAGCTTGCTCCAAAGAAAACAAATGCCCAATTGAAGTAGGAATCAAACTTTCTCCAAAGAAAACAAATGCCTAATTGAAGCATGAATCAAGCTTGCATGCAGGTAGTCATCAAGACAAACCTACAGAGACCCTTGCTCAATCGAAGCACGCATGCAGGTAACCATTGAATTATGAATCAAGCAAGCATGTAAAGCCAATGGTGCAATCGAAGGATGTATGCAGGAGGCCATTGCCTTGTGCCTGTTGGCATGAAGAAAGTTCCTGCCTTGTGAATTAAAGGCAAGTGTAAAGAAAGCACTTGTCTTTTGAATCGAAGGAAAGCTGCAGAAGGCCATTGCCAACACCTTCTGAATCGAAAGAAACTAGTAGGAAGCCACTAACTTCTGAATCGAAGGACACCAACAGGAGGCCCTTCCCTTTTGAATCGAAGGAGTCTGTTTCAAAGGAAAAAAATGCCCATTCGAAGCTTGTATACATCAAACAAGCAAAAGGCTAAGGCTTCAATCAAATCTTGGAAATTTGAGGCAAGCTTGTTGGAGGTTAGGTGCTCAATTGAAGCAAATTTTGTGCAGCCTTGATTTAGTGGAAATTTTGTGAGAAAAATCTTTGAGAGATGGGAGGGAAAATTTTGGGGTACAACATCGTGCAGGGCAAAAGGCAACATCTCATGCCAATCTTTGTATGTTCTAACGATTTTTTGGACAATCTTCTTTATGTTCTTGTTAGCAACTTTGACTGCCCCATTCATCTTCGACTGATAAGATGATGAATTGTGGTGCTTAATCTTGAATTCTTCACACATTTCCTTCATCATTTTATTGTTGAGATTCGACCCATTATTAGTGATGATCTTGTTAGGAATTTCATACCGACATATGATTTCTTTCTTGATAAAACGAGTGATAACTTGCTTGGTCACATTCTTGTACGAAGCCGCTTCCACCCACTTGGTGAATTAGTCAATAGCAACGAGAATGAATCTATGTCCACTTGAAGCGCTCGGCTCGATGCATCCAATCATATCAATGCCCCACATTGAAAAGGGCCATGGTGAAGTCATGACATTCAATAGAGTGGGAGGGATATGTATCCTGTCTGCATAAACTTGACATTTGTGGCACATCTTCGCATATACACAACAATCACTTTCCATCGTCATCCAGAAATAACCTACTCATAGGATTTTCTTGGCCATGGAATATCCACTGGCATGAGTCCCAAAAGAGCCCTCGTGTATCTCTTGTATGATGGATTCTGCTTCGTGTCTATCCATGCATCTGAGCAGAACCGAACCATAGTTTCTCTTGTATAGGACGTCTCCTGACAGTAAAAACTTGGAAGTCAACCTTCAGAGAGTCCACTTATCACAAATTGTAGCACCCTCGGGGTACTCTTGCTTCTCAAGATATCTTTTGATGTCGAAGTACCACAAATTTTCACCCGACACATATTCAGTTGTGAGACAATGAGCAGGGAAAATGTGTGCTAGCTCTTTGTAACGAAAGATTCTTATATTAGGTACATGATTTGGATAGCTAACTTCGAACATGGCTGCTAAAGTGGCCAGAGCATCTTCCAGTTGATTTGCTTCTCTAGGAATATCCTCTAAGGTAATCTCATCAAAAGAGGGCAAAAACTCTAATATGTAATCCCGATATGGAACTAAGTTAGGGTGTCGTGTATCCTAATCACCTCGTACTTGATGTATTACTAAGGCAGAATTCCCATAAACTTCAAGAATCTTGATCTTCAAATTAATGGCTGCTTAAAGACCCATTACACAAGCTTCGTATTCGGTGACATTATTTGTACAATCAAAACATAACCTGGCTGGGAAAGGTATGTGAGTGTTGCATAGAGAAGTCAGAACTGCCATAATGCCATGGCCCATAGCATTTGATGCACCATCGAACGTGAGAGTCCATCACTCCCCTGGTTCAGGTCCTTCATTATCATCAAGTTTCATAACATCCTCATTTGGAAAATTGAACTTCATTGACTAATACTCTTCCAATGTATGGTGAGCGAGATGATTAGCAAGAATGCTACCTTTGATAGCTTTTTGTGTGACGTACTGGATGTCATACTCAGACAAAAGCATTTTCCACCGAGCCAATCTCCCTGTAAGTGCTGGTTTCTCAAAGATGTACTTTATCATATCTACCTTAGATATCAGAAGTGTAGAATGTGTCAACATATACTGCCTCAAACGTCGAGCCGCCCATGTAAGAGCACAACAAGTCTTCTCAATTAAGGAATACCTTGATTCACAATCAGTGAAATTCTTGCTCAAGTAATAGATAGCGTGTTCTTTTCGTCCAGTATCATCATGTTGGTCGAGCACACAACCCATAGATCCTTCAAGCACTATCAAATACATAATGAGAGGTCTCCCTGGAACTGGTGGTATGAGTATTGGTGGTTCCTGAAGATACTGCTTAATCTTCTCGAAAGTCTCTTGACAACTTTCATCCCAGCGGACATCTTAGTTCTTGCGTAGTAGCTTAAAGATGGGTTCACAGGTAGCAGTAAGATGAGAAATGAATTTAGCTATATAATTCAACCTTCCAAGAAAACCTCTCACTTCCTTTTCATTTTTCGGTGCCGACATATCCTGTATTGCTCTTACTTTGTCTGGATCTACTTCAATCCCTCGCTGACTTACAATAAAACAAAGCAACTTGCCCGATCAAACCCCGAAGTTGCACTTGTTGGGATTAAGCCTTAACCTGAACTTTCATAGACGATCAAACAACTTCTACAAATGGATCAAATGTTCTTCCTCAGTTTTGGATTTTGCGATCGTATCGTCCACATACACCTCAATCTCTTTATGAATCATATCATGAAAGAGAGTCTCCATAGCATGCTGATATGTCGCACTAGCATTTTTTAGACCAAAAGGCATGACTCTATAGCAAAAGGTACCCCAAGGAGTTGTGAAAGTTGTTTTATACATGTCTTCGGGAGCCATCTTTATTTGATTGTAACCCGAGAACCCATCCATGAAGGATAACAATGAAGACTAAGCAATATTAGCAACCAATACATCAATATCAGGCACTGGGAAATCATACTTCGGGCTTGCTCTATTCAAGTCTCGGTATCCAACACACATACGTACCTTACCATCTTTCTTAGGTATATGCATAATGTTAGCAATCCAAGGAGGATAATTTATCACAGATAGGAAACCTGCATCAAGTTTTTTATGAACTTCTTCTTTGATCTTCAAAGATAAGTCAGGTCTGGTCCTTCTCGGCTTCCGCTTTACGGGAGGACATTCTGGCTTGAGTGGCAATCTGTGCATCACTATATCAGTGTCTAAATCGGGCATGTCTTTATATGAACAAGCAAAGATATCAGTATACTCTTGAAACAACTCAATCACCCCCCTTCTTTTCTTTATTTGCAAAGCAGCACCTATCTTGACTTCTCTCTTTACCTCTTTCATACCGAGATTGATGACTTATGTTTCTTCTTGATACGGCTGGATGACCTTTTCCTCCTGTCTCGAGACTCGTGCTAGTTCTTCAGGGACTTCACAATCTTCCCCACTATCTTCGTTAACATGGTCAACTGAATTCTCAAGGATATAAGGAACCACAGCACTATCATTTCTGATGGAGTTCAAGACGGATCTGCATGATTTATGATTTTATGTTTTATTTTAGAAAATGCAAGAAAATATTTATAATATGGAAAGAAAAGTATTGCCATTTTTTATTTTGAAAAAGTGAAAGTGAAAGAAAGGACAGGGAACAAAATTGTATGTGAAAGTGTAATTTTTCATTCAATTTTAAACGGAGATTGAAACATAAGGGGCCCCTTCTACAAGCTGTCACCATGCCTTGGGCTGGGCATATGACTTAATGGAAACAGAAAACTACACATCAAGGAAAACAACTTCAGTGATGTCCACGACAGTCCAATTGCTGAACTCCTGGTCTGGCGCAATCTGATAGATAAATCTGGAAACATCTTCATTGTCACCTTCATCATCTGTCGAGAGAACTTATCCATCTTTGCTTATACCAGCACTGATGAACAATTCAGAAATTAGGGGAACCTGCCTTCCTATGAGAGGAACCCAACCGGCTTGCACGGAGGACGATGGCTGATACCCAAGACCATAGCAATCTTTCTTCTCTGGTACTTCAATCAATTTTCCCCAACTGTCATGGGGAGGTCTAGCTTCTATGAGGGATTTGGCATCCTTCAAAGAGGCCAGGGGTGCTTCATAATTCTTACATTCCATGACGGGGAACTTGTCAACAGTAACAATCTCTAGAGCTTGAAAGGGCAACTCCTGCACCTCGCCTTCCACTTCCACATAACGGTAGGTTGTCAGATTGTTAATCACTACATCTTCTTCTCCACAAACAACGACAACTTAGTCATTTACAATGAACTTCAGGCGTTGATGAATAGTAGATGTCATAACTCCTGCTACATGGATCCATGGACGACTCAAAAGGAAAGTATAGGATGGACGAATGTCTATAACATAGAATGACAAATAGAAAATGTAGGGACCAATCTTGACAGGCAAGTCCACTTCTCCATCCACAGATCTCCTTGAACCATCAAATGCTCGAACATTCAGGGTGGAGGGCCTCATCATTAACGCATCCATATTCAGCTTAAACAGAGTAGTCTTAGGCATCACATTGAGTGAAGAACCCGTATCTACCATAACTCGAGATAAAAACGTATCCAAACACTTCATAGAAACATGCAGCGGTTTGTTGTGGGCTCTGCCTTCAACCGGGAGCTCATCATCATAGAAACCCAAACAATTTCCCACAACAATTTTGGTGATGATTCCTTCAAATTGGGCCACAAAGATGTCTTGAGTAACATGGGCAGAACACAAAATCTTCAGTAAAGCATTCTGGTGGGTCTCCGAACATAAAAGGAGAGACAATATGGAGATCTTGGATGGCGCCTGTTCGGTTGATCCACCACTTTGTAATAACTTCGCTTAAGAATCCTCAGAAGTTACTCTGCTTATCATCTTACAAAAGGTTCAGGCTGGCTATCAATCACTTGCTTTCCCCTAGCCTTGGCCAAAGCATCATTGTTAGTTTCTTTGGGAGGCAGTGGTGGGGGAGAAAATATCCTGCCACTACGAGTCATGTTACTGGTTCCTGCAATGTTGGTAATATTCTTGTCAACCACTGGAGACAATCGTACTTCTTCCCATGAATATAGACCACATTATACTTCCACGACACTTCCTTCGAGTTGTTACTTGTAGGAGGAATAGGAGATTAAGTTGTAGCGGGGGTAGCAGGAGCTTGAATCATTACTGGTGTAGTAGGAGCCTAAATTGTCAATGGGATATCTGGTGTTGCTGAAAAGCTTCTCGGATAATAAGGAATTTCTAAGACATCAATATTTTCTTCTCAAAATATCTTCTCTATCTGTAGGACACCTTCATCCATTAGTTGTTGGATAGCCGTCTTCGAACCAACACACTCTTCAGGTTTACAGGAACATGTTAAGCAAAAATCATGGAGTTCTTGCAGCACCTCGTGCTCCAACAAATGCTCTCTAACAGTTCCTAATGATATCTTGATCTCGTCAACCTTGGTTACCCGAGTTTGTTCACTACTTTCTTCAATAGCATTGACCGTTGCCCCAGGGTGAGGAGGCATGGGATTATTCGGAATATTAGGACCAACAAGGTTGAAATTTATAGCCTTTGCATCGAGGAGGTCTTGAACTTTACATTTGAATGCTCTATAATTCTCAATCACGTGGCTTGGGGCTCCAGAATGAAATTCATAATGAGCATTAATGTCATACCCCCTAGGGAGAGGATTTGGTGGTGGACCAAGTTCACGTAGTTGAACCAACTGATTGGCAAGTAACTGAGGGAGAAGCTGAGCATAGAACATAGGAATGAGATCAAATCTTCTTTCAGGCGCTCTTTGTCTTTGAGGAGCTCTTGGACCTTATGGTTGTTAATTCTGTTGCTGATAAGTTGGAGGAGGTGCAAATTGTTTTTGTCGAAGATACTGTGGTTGAGGAGTGAAAGGTCATTGTTGGGCCATCCAAGACGCTGGAGTTGTAGCAGCATACACTTAAGGAACATATTAATTAGGAACAACAGCAGGTGTTGGAAAATAAGGAAATCGGACTTGAGGATATGCAGGGGCTTTCCCTTGGTTGATTGTGATAGCACTAGTCTCACCCTCTTTATTCTTGACGAAACCAGAAAATGGCTTTCTACCCATGCTAGTATTTTTGTTGGTATTGTTAGGGACACCTTGGATCGTTCCAACCTTAATATAAGTTTCAACACGTTCACTAATAATGACAATATCAAAGAAAGAAGTAGAGGTACTGCTGAGCATGTGTTAGAGATAAGGACCTCGTAGAGTACCCATAAACAAATCAATCAATTCACGATCCAAGAGAGGAGGTTGGACCCTTGCAGCCAGTTAACCCCGCCTTTGAGCGTACTTTTTGAACGACTCTTCAGATTTCTGTATCATCCCTTGAACCTGAGTACGGCTAGGAGTCATGGCAGTATTATAATGGTAATGTTTCAAAAAAGAGTCAGCAAGTTCTCCCCAAGTACTGACATGAATTATTTCTAGTTGCACATACCAGTCCAACGGTGCCCCGGCCAAACTATCTTGGAAGAAGTGCATGAGTAACGGTTCATTTTCAGCATAGGCAACCATCTTGTGACAGTAGGAGCAGAGATGAGTCTCTGGGTAGGAAGTGCCTTTATATTTGTCAAAATCAGGAACCTTGAACTTGGGAGGAATAACTACCCCAGGCACGAGACACATTGCAGCAGTATTGAATCAAGAAGCCTTGATACCCTCCATGGCTTTGAGACGCTCTTCGAGATCATGGTACATCTTTGCAGTTTCAGAAACTCCAGTGGCAAGATTCACTTGGGGTTAATCAAGATCAATGACGTCGTGATGATCATCAACATCATTCCTAGGAGCTCCAGTAGGGGTCTTGAGATTTGCATTGTCAGTCCTCCCATTAGCAGAAGTGGAGGGAGCAGCAGTAGCAAGCTTGGAAACATTTTGATGTAAATCTTCTTGACCCTTGATAACAGCATGAAGGGTTTCCATAAGCTGATCCATGTGAGTGCCCATGGTGTCCATATCTCGGCGGAGAGCATTCTGATTCTCTTCAAAAAGATCCATAAGTTTTCGCTGGTTGCTTCTTGTACGGTAGAGATGTGGAGAAGTCGTCTTTGTTTTTTACTGAAGTCTGATGGAAAAGGGACCCCAATGAGTTTCTGTTGTGAAAAATGAATGCATGATAGTATGAATGAATATTTTATCTTCATTTCTGAGGAAGCCCAAAGACTCGTCTATCTTTGAAAATTTTATTTTCCTTTTTGAAAAGCTATACCAACTAGACTTGTCTTTGGACTTCCTTAAATATGGGAGATATATATATATATATATATATATATATATATATATATATATATATATATATATATATATATATATATATATATATATATATATATATATATATATATATATATATATATATATATATATATATATATATATATATATATATATATATATATATATATATATATATATATATATATATATATATATACATGATGGCATGATGTCATGGTATTCTATGGTATGAAGTTCCAGCTCCACATATTATGGATAACCGCTGTGTAGTCCTTTGCATAAGTTGAAAGTAACAGGATCAAAAGTCTGACGTCACAGGCATGGATTCAAAGTAACCACCCATAAGGTATGTACTAGGGGTTTATCACCTGCCAACCAAGGTTCTAAGGAAATCTCAGAGTCTACACTCTTCCTTTGGATATTACTGACGTCCCAATTACTCGGTAATCGATAATATTTACAGGAAAAACTCGTCCGAGTGCAACATCGCGTGACAACTACTTCCAGATTACTCTATTATAGTCTCCACACTGCACCTAAAAAGGCCAGGATGGGTTAATGGTTCTACGGCCCTCAGCTTCTTGAGTTCCCAGGTCGAAAGCAACGATGTCTTCCCAATTACTCGGTAAACATCACTACTTTCAAGGGGACCTCAACTGAGTGGGGGATTTTTATTCCTTCTTCTTCGGGATTACTCCCTCAAAGTTAGCATGACTATACTGCCAGTCCTAATCCTAAGTGTAACCAAAGTCTGGGTATAGGACTTATCAAATGTAATCACCCAACCCAACATCACAGCATACCCAGAATATGTGAGTAGTAACAATATATGCAATATATACAAAAGAATACAATAAAGCAATAAAGAAATAAAAGAGTAAAGAAAAATAAAGCAACCATTGATAGCATAACCATTGATGCTTTGAACCACTTCTTTATTGAAATGCATGAATGATGTGTGAATGACCTAATGAGAATGATGCAAATGAAATGCAAAGCCTAAGCTAGATATAAGTGAAAAGGTAGGACAAATTATGGGTATGACAGCTTCCCCTATTTAATCGTCTTAAACCTAAAATTGAGATTGGCGTCAGCCTTTCGATCATTTAAGGTATAAGAATATTAAATATCAAGATCTAAAATTTGTCCTGGAGAGATGGTGTGACTGTTATTATTTGTTATGTCTGCTGGAGATGAAATATTCAGTTTTTGGCGAAATGGTTATAATGGATAACTGTAGTTGAGTAATGATTGCTTGTAACGGGGTAAAGGTGCTAATACAAGGTTCTCATGGAAGTGGGTGTCATAGTGATTGAAAAGATGTGGTTAATGATGTCGTGGTGACTAAAAGTAGGATTAATGAAAACAAGATAACTTAAACTCAAGTTCAAGTTACTGTGAAGCCTGTATTTCAACCAGATAACAATTTAAGTTGCTGCGAAGCCAACCAGATAGCAATTAGCTTCATCCTTTCATCTAAGTTGCTGCGAAGCCTAGAATCTGACCAGATAACAGTTTAACATTAAGCAAGTTACTATGAAGCCTGGAAACCAACCAGATAATAGTTAATCTTATATTCCCCAGTAAGTCGCTGTGAAGCATGGAATACGAACAAATAATAGTCAACTTTATTATCCTTAACAAGTTACTGTGAAGCCTGGATTTCGACCAGATAACAGCTAACTTTCATCTCCCCAATCAAGATATAACTCCCCAATAGAGTAATGGACAACTAAATCTCCTAGACTCTATTCCCCAAACAGAAATCAACATTCCCCAGTGGAGTCCTTCTCAAACAATAAGAACAGGATTCCCCACAAAGAGACCTCTTACGGCTCAGAGTAAATCAACCAAAGATTTATTCCGATGTGTCTTCCAGTTCAAAGTCATCATTTATTTTGGATGGCATCTATAAGCCCATCTCCAACGACTCTCCATCATCTTCTCCAAATGGCATCTGTAAGCCCATTCCCGATATCATCAACCAACAGCATCACTTCGTGCACATGCAAGTGCAAATTTATGGGCACTCTAGTGTTCAATCATCTTCCACCTTCAGATCACGAAAGATAGACAAGCCAATCTAAATCATCAGGTTTAATAAGATTGAATAAGGGAAGTTGTTGTACCCCAAAATTTGTCCTCTCATTTTACTCAAGACATGCTCATTGAGGTCCTTAATTGCTTAAGGTTGACCAAGAATTGGCCAGACAAATTCTCCTCCTAAGCAATGAACTTCCAACTAGGGTTTCACTTCTGACAAAGAATTTTGGGTTGCAAAAGCTTCAAGTGATTTCCATGGTCCTTAATATTTCTTCAAGAATGTCCATGCCAAGTTTCATGCCTTGCACTACAAGCTTGCTCAGTCAATAACTCAAATATTTAGAAATCAACTGTACTAGGTCAAAAGTCAACTGTGGCCAATATACAATCAAACTTCAATATTTTTGGTCAACATCAACATATTGAAGTGATATCCATCATTTTATCAAGGGTTGATCATGATTCCCCAAGGAATGCTCTTAAATCATCAAGAATCCAAAAGTGCAAAATTAGGGTTTCCTAGGAAAAGTCAACTGAACTTTGACCGGGCATAACTTTCACATGATTCACCCATTTTGCTCCAACCAAAGCTCATTGTGAAAAAAATCCATTCCCTAAAACTTTTATTTTTCCCTCAAGTTCAAAAAATGTTTCATTTGGAAGATATGATCTCATACATTATAGGTCATTTTCAAGAGTTAACAAAAGACACTTTTCGTCAAGGAAACTTACATCAATATAATTTCTCCAAACATAAAATGGGTAAACATAGATATTGTGATACGGTGGGAGAACTGACTTGATTGTTTTGCGTTTCGATCGCATTTGTGCGGATAGCAAGAGTCGCCACCGACTTTTCTTTTATCCAAAGGAAAGGTAAAAAAGCACAGGAGAAACCTTTCGATATTATTTCTCGGGTTCGGGGGGTAGATTATGAAAAGGGAAGGTATTAGAACCCTTTTCATCCATGGTTTCCCATGGGCTCTTAGTTACTCGTTTAGATCACTTGCTTTAATTTGATAGTGTGCTTGTGATGTGGGTTTTGAAAGTATTTTGAAAAATCTCTTTGTAATGGTTCTCGTTTCTATAAGAATGCGTACAAAGTTTTGTTTCGAAAAGTGGTTCAAAGATGTGTTTGTGAATTGTGTTTCGAAAAGTGTTTTGAAAGGATGTTTTGCGATGGTCCTCGTCTCTATAAGAACGTATACAAAACGTTTTGTCTTTTGAAAATGTTTTTAAATAAAAGTGTAGGTGTAAAAGTGTTTTTTGTCGTGAGCAAACGAGTAACTAGGAGCGAATCTATCTACTCGAAAGGTCTTAAATTGTTCTTCTCTTCCTCCTTTTAATGGTGCTATCTTACCATTAATTTGGTAAGAGGCCCCATCGTTGGATGTGAAGGGACAGGTGCGGGTCAATTTTTATAGTCATCGAAGGCAACTTATGAGACGCTTTAGCAATTTTCGTAAGGGACGAGATCGTTTTATCGAAGGCAACATCGAGGGTCATCAAGGGACTACGATCTTTTTTATCGAAGGGTCATTGCTAAGGCGTCCCATATTCGAGGGACATGACTGTATTTTCGAGGCAATGAACGAGGTTTCCCTAGAGGTGCGCGTGTGAAAAAGTGTATTGGTTTCAAGTTATTTTATTCTTTGATTAGGTTATCTAGCGATTGATTTTTGAATCTTGCCATACACGCCTAATTACTATATAGTATAAGGAAAACAGTAAATTGCGGGAATTGAAATTCTACGCTATTACAAAGTGTTCGGGAATGGGGGTACAATTTTTATAAATGGGGATAAGTCAAATGCGATAGAAAGGTCCAAATAGAAAACAATACAACCAAATTGAATTTTGCGCGATTAATTAAAGCTACAATAATCTATGAAATAAAACTAACTAACAAAATATAAAAATTTAAGTATTTTTACTTGAAAAGAGGAAAGTAAAACCTATTCTAAAAAATAAAATAAAATAATTGATTAAATTATATGTATACTTTTTTTTGTATGTTTACTTACTTAAATAAAATCTAAAGAAGGATAAAAATTAAATTCTACTATTTTTTAGTGTTTTGTTATATGTACATTACTTAATAATTTTATTTACAACAAATTTTATTTTTTTAAGAAAAAGAGAAGTTGATAAAAATAATCACAAAGTTTAGATTAATTAATTATGTAAATAAAAAAAATGTATGTTCTTTAAGGTTAGTTGAAGTATTTTATTAAAACTAAAAAATATAGTCAAAAGATAAAGTTGAAAGAAATAAAACAAATATGCCCACGGGAGGAACCGAACTCAGGCCATTTGGGTTGTCCAGGATATATTTTACCAACTGAACTACACTGCTTATTCATAATTCAAATGGCTTAAATGATAAATGTAAGGAAAATGCTAGCAAGATTGGGCCAAAAGGCCCAAGAGGTCTGACCCGGTTTGACAAAAGGAATATAAAGGGTTTGAAAACCCTAGCAAAGGGAGACGTGCGACGCTACCCCTAGGGAAGAGGAAAATTTTTTTGTCATTATTATCCCACCTAATGATTTTTATTCCTAATAAAATACAGATTAAATAACAAATTAAAAAAAAAAGAATGTGTTCTCTCTTCCTCTGTTCACGTTATTTCTCTCACGGTGAACAAACAAAACACAAACAAAACCCTTTTTTCTCTCTCTTCTATTCTATCACCGAATCTTCCTCCATCTTCTCTCAACCAAACCTAACCCTCTTTGCTCGACATTATCTCAATCCACTCTGAAACTTTTAGTTACTTTTTGTATTTAGTTTGACGATGTATCTCAAATGATTCAACAATAACAGAATATCAACATGCACAACAATCAAATCAGAGAGGAGTTTGATCAAGCTAGCATAAAATCCATGGATGATAAACTAAACACGAAAAGATGATATGTTGGCAAAAAAGGTACCTTTTGGAGTCTTTCTGGCAGAGTTTCGAAAGAGGTAAATCCCGAGATCCTTCTACCTTTGAAATGAGTTTAAGTTCTAATTCCCTTATTCTATGACAATTGCTTTGAGGATGCGAGTTAGTTTTGCCGACATTGACACGAAAATTGTTGTTGGTATTGATTTGCAGGATCTTAATGAAAGCGTGAAACGTTGGCTTCTTGATTTTGGTTAGAAATCTCGGAATTTGGTGAAGCTTGAAGGGAACTTCAGGGAAGATTTTATCAAAGTCTCTGCAGAATTTCTTTATATTTTCCGTTCTAATTTTTTTCTTCCTTGATGAAGGTATTTTAGTTCTTTGGCTGTCAATTTGTTTTTGTTGGTTCTCTATGATGTGAGATCAAGGGTGGTGGTCGGCTTTTTCTGAGTTGGATAAAAAATTGTTCTGTTTTCTTTGTTTTTCTGGGTTTTGGATGATGGTTCTCAGGTTTTAGAGTTTGATCTCTTTGTTACTGTGTTTGTTGTGTGTTCAATCCATCTCCCCTCTCTCTGTTTTTATTAACCCCCTTTATGCTGTGGCCCCTTTGTCTTTGATGTTTACAACAGGTTTTGTGGTCCTGTCATTACAACAGGTTTTCTTTCTGATTTTGTATTCTAGCAGGTTTTGGTGATTTTAGGTTTACAGCAGATTTTGTTCTGATTTTGGGTTTACAGCAGGTTTTGTTCTGATTTTAGGTTTACAGCAGCTCTTCTTTTTGTAGCAGAGCTTTTGCAAGATGTGCTTTGGGAAATTCTGTAGCCTAGGTGACCTCTTTCCTCTCTTCTCTCTCAATGACAATAAAAAGCAATTTTCTCTTTTGCTTATTTTACCATTCTAAAGGGTTTGCAGCACTTGGAAAATGATGATGCCTTGCTTCTTGAGCAAGTTGACTTGCTATTTTGTTTGATTTATCATCTATCTATTTTGTTATATTCGCCACATTGCTGCCTTGTTTTAGCTTATGATGATGCTGTTTGTTTCAATTTGTGATGATGCTGCTTTGCTTTAGTTTGTGATGATGCTGCTTTGCTTCAGTTTGTGATGATGCTGTTTGTTTGGACTGTTGTAGCATTTTGTTATTGTGTGGAGCCTTGGGCTATCATGTTCGCGAATTTATCTTCTTTTTTTTCTTTTTTTGTGAACCAAGAAGGGCAACCTTCTTGTGATTTGCAACTGGGGGAAATAGGTTGTGATGAAATAAACATCATTCTGATTCCACGTTGCAAACCTTAATGATGAACTTATGAAATAACTTTTGGAAAATTCCTTGTTCATGCCCATATATTTTTGTATTAATCATGCTTTCTTTCTCTTGTTTTCATGTGAGCAAAAGTGGAGATGACAAAGCAAAGAACGCAAGAAATTTGTGGCAAACATGAAAGTCTTGGATATAATCAAAGGAATTTGATATAACTTCATTCTTCAAACAACTTAAACATGGATTAGTCCTCTTAGGCCAAACATTCACTTGATTTTCTTTGTAACTTAGAAAGATTCTTCTTGTATTTTGGTGTATTGTATCCAATACCTGTACCAACTTATCTTTAAATACAATAAGTTGTAAAACATAAAGTATTAAAAGAATTTGAATTTTTGTAACAATCTTGGACGGTGTGTTTGAAATTGGAGAAGAACTTTAATTGTAGTATAAAGTATTCTTGTGTTATTTTATAACTTGAAATCCTTTATAAACAAAATTTTGTAATTTCTCTTCGTATCCTCATTGATTTTTTTTTAAATTCCCAATCAGGATATTTGAAATAAAATGCTCACTTTGTAACTGCATTTCAAGCAAACACACACTTTGCACTCCATTTCCTAAACAAAATAAATGTTTTAAGGACGTAAATCATCTGGTCAACCTGGATCCCAAAATCATGATTGTCCTAAATGACAGTCTTCATCTCCATCTCTTGTCCCAAACAAATCATGCTATGAGAACAAACATTATCCTTTCAGTAAACTGTGTTTAAGAAAAATTCAAAATCAATAAATGCCTTGCGATGATTAATTTTAAAGTCTTCCAAACTCAAATTTCTTTCGATTCTTTGAAGATAAACCCGTGAGCGACATCACATGTGACCATGAACAGACATAATCGTCTCAAAGTCTTGTAACTTGAAGAAAACATAACTACAACCTTGAGGAAGCATGAAGACCTATGAAGGCCAATTGGATCTTTGAAAACTCATTTTCTTTTTGAGAATTGCAAAAAACCCTAATTGCTAGTTTACTGCCCCAGAAGAGAATCTGTCTGGTCAATTTCTGAGCCAACTTGAATATCCAAGAAACCCTAGGGTTGTATCTTGTATGAAAAATGGGAGGGCAAATTTTGGGGTACAACAACTTCCTCTGTTCAATCTTCTTAAACTTGAAAAGCGAGATCGACATGTTTGTCGTTCGTGGCTTGAAAGTAGAAGATGATTGAACACTAGAGTGCCCAGAAATTTGCACTTGATGACGCGCTAGTTTGATTGTGTATGGAAATGGGCTTAAAGATCCCATTTGGAGAAACAAAGGAGAATTGTCGGAGATGGGCTTATAGATGCCATCCAAAGGTGATTGTTGGCGGAATGTTTGAACTTGATCTTAACAGAGAACGAATCAGAATAAACCGTTGAGAGATTTATCTGAAACAATGAAATAATCTGGAGACGAATCAGAATAAACTGTTGAGAGATTTATCTGAAACAATGAAATAATATGGCGATGAATCAGAATAAACCGTTGAGAGATTTATCTGAACCAGTGAAATAATCTGGCGACAAATCAGAATAAATCGTTGAGAGATTTATCTAAAACAATGAAATAATCTAGAGATGAATCAGAATAAACCGTTGAGAGATTTATCTGAAACAATGAAATAATCTGGCGAAGAATCAGAATAAACCGTTGAGAGATTTATCTGAACCAGTGAAATAATCTGGAGACGAATCAGAATAAACCGTTGAGAGATTTATCTGAACCAGTGAAATAATCTGGAGACGAATCAGAATAAACCGTTGAGAGATTTATCTGAACCAGTGAAATAATCTGGAGATGAATAAGAATAAACCGTTGAGAGATTTATCTGAACCAGTGAAATAATCTGGAGACGAATCAGAATAAACCATTGAGAGATTTATCTGAACCAGTAAAAATAATCTGGAGACGAATCAGAATAAACCATTGAGAGATTTATCTGAACTAGTGAAATAATTTGGAGATGAATCAGAATAAACCGTTGAGAGATTTATCTGAACCAGTAAAAACCAGCCTTTTCTCGGAAACTGATCTGTATTTGACTTGTTGAAAATTTGTGTCTGTCGGAAGTTTGTTGATAATAACTGTCTAATGGTTCTTTCCTGTAAAAAGGTGAAGAGTTAATTGTATGCAATGTTATGATGTATGCGATGCATGGTGTGATGTTTGCCTCTAAAAATAAATGAGATTGCACTGTATGCACTTGAGTTGTCAATGTTATGATGTATGGATGCAAATGTATGGAATTAAAGATTGTTTGTGTCGTAGCGTTGCTGGAAGCGGGGAAAATAAATCCCTTTTGAAGCACTGATGGGTGAATTTCTAAGTATAAACTCTGTTTGCAAAAAGGGAAAAGCCAGTCATTTCTTGTAGTATCCTGCTGGGGAAATCTGAGAAGTTGGACAACTCAATGGGGACACTTTGGACTGGTGGCTGAAAATTTTTGCTTTGGCTGGAGAAAGTACCTGCTGGGGTTTTATGGAATGGCTTACAAATATTATTCTATTTCTTAAAGTCATTAGTAATTTTCTTTCCGTTTTTTTCTTTTATTTATTTGTAACAGTAATCACGTTCAAATGCATATGTTCAAAAATAAATCATTGGACGTTTTTGTAAATAAAACATAGAAATAAAGAAAAACAGATGGTTTTGCACTTTCAAAAGGGATATCTTTGTATTAACTTGAACAAGTGTTTTTTCACAATGAGACAAGCATTCTAGCAAGAGAATGTCGTTGTAAAAAAAGTGAAAATTGATACAAAGAAAAGATAGCTATGTGAAATAATCCCATGGGATTCCCGTTCTAATATAGCCTTCATATCTCTGAATGTTTTGTCCGCTGGTTGCCTCGGCGAAGTCGATTGGATTGATTTAGAGCCAATTGAGTTGATTGGTTGACGCTGAAGATTGTTTACCAGATGATCCAACGGGACATATTCATACGCTTTAATCCCTAACTTTCGACTTGCCGGGTGTACAGAGTTTTTTTATTTTCATCCCTTATTTTTGCCCGAACCCTTTTGGTTCGTCGGAAAGCCCTTATTTTTTCCTAGGCCAGTCAACCTAGCGGGTCTATGCGTAGTATTTTTTAACTATGTCCATATTTACAGGGTGCGGGAGGTCGTCGCCATCCATAGTATTCAAGATCATTGCTCCACCAGAGAAAATGCTTTTGATTACAAATGGCCCTTCATATGTAGGGGTCCATTTTCCCCTGGGATCACCTTGTGGCAAAATGATACGCTTGATTAGCAAGTCACCGACCCGATATACCTGACGTTTGACCTTTTTATTAAAAGCTTTGATCATGCGTTTTTGGTACATCTGACCATGATATATAGCTGTGAGCCTCTTCTTATCAATCAAGTTTAGTTGGTCAAACTGAGTCTGGATCCAATCTTCTTCATTCAAACCAGCATCCTTCATGATTCTTATAGAGGGGATATGGACCTCGATAGGCAAGACAGCTTCCATGCCGTATACGAGAGAATAAGGTGTTGCCCTAGTTGATGTGCGAGTTGTGGTACGATACCCATGGAGAGCGAACGGTAGCATCTCATGCCAATCTTTGTATGTGACTGTCATTTTCTGTATGATCTTCTTAATGTTTTTGTTAGCAGCTTCTACAGCACCATTCATCTTTGGCCGGTAAGGGGAAGAATTGTGATGCTGAATCTTGAATTGCTCGCACAAAGCGGTGATCATAGTGTTGTTTAGATTCATACCATTATCAGTGAGGATTCTCTCTAGGATACCGTACCGACATATGAGATTCTGCTTGATGAACCGGGCGACCATATTTTTAGTAACAGAAGCAAAGGAAGTTGCCTCAACCGACTTTGTAAAATAGTCGATGGCCACTAAGATAAAGCGGTGTCCATTGGAGGCCGTTGGCTTGATTTCCCCAATCATATCGATTCCCCACATAGAAAAGGGCCAAGGAGCCGTCAAGACATTCAGAGGAACCGGAGGTACATGCACTTTGTCAACATAGATTTGGCACTTATGGCAAGTCCGAGAGTGTTGGTAGCAATCCGCCTCCATGGTAGACCAATAATAGCATGCCCGTAGGATTTTCTTTGCCATTGTATGCCCACTGGAATGAGTACCAAAAGTGCCTTCGTGTAGTTCACCCATGATCCTTTCAGCCTCAGCCTTGTCTACGCACCGAAGCAAAACAGAGTCATGACTGCGTTTGTACAAAATGTTGTTACTAAGGAAGAATTTAGCCGAGAACCTTCTTAGGAACTTCTTGTCATTCACTGAAGCTCCTTCTGGATATTCCTGAGACTCGAGATACCTCTTGACTTCATGAAACCAAGGATGGTCCACTACATCTTCAGTATTAATCTCGTGACAGTAGGTTGGTTCATTCATCTGCTCAATGGTGATTTGAGGAGCCTCGTTATCCCAATTAAGTTTAAACATAGATGACATTGTAGCTAATGCGTCTGCTAGGTGATTTCCTTCTCACGGGAAATGCTCGAAGGTAATCTTCTCGAAATGCGGCAACAATATCAACACATGTTCTTTATAAGGGATAAGGTTGGGGTGCTTGGTATCCCATTCCACTTTGACTTGACTAATGACCAAGGTTAAATCTCCAAATACATCCAAGTGTTTGATCCCCAAGTCTATGGCAGCCTTGAGACCAAAGATGCACGCTTTATATTCTGCCATGTTATTTGCACAGTTGAAGCAAAGTATGGCAGTAAAGGGAGTATGACATCCTTCTGGAGATATGAGTACAACGTCGATACCATTGCCAAGTGCGTTGGATACCCCATCAAAGAACAGGGTCCATCGGGATCCTTGTTCAGGTCCTTCATATGGCCTGATCTCTTCACAGTTGTCTAACGTCATGATGTCTTCGTCCGGGAATTCAAACTTCACGGACTGATAGTCTTCTACAGCTTGGTGAGCAAGATGATCAGCCAATACACTGCCCTTTATAGCTTTCTAGGTAGTATACTGTATGTCATATTCTGTCAGGATCATCTTCCATCTTGATATTCTCCCAGAAAGAGCGGGCTTCTTAAAGATGTACTTTATCGGGTCCATTTTAGATATCAACAAAGTAGTATGGGTCAGCATATACTGTCTCAGCCAGCGAGCAGCCCATGCCAGAGCGCAGCAAGTTTTCTCGAGCAGTGAATATCTTGTTTCACAGTTGGTAAACTTTTTGCTCAGGTAATAAATAGCATGCTCCTTTCAGCCAAACTCGTCATGCTGCCCTAGCACACACCCCATTGAGTTTTCTAAAACAGTTAGATATAAGATTAATGGCCTTCCCTCGACAGGTGGCAACAACACAGGAGGTTCTTGCAGGTATTCTTTGATTTTGTAAAAAGCAACTTGGCATTCGTCGTTCCATCTGACTACTTGATCTTTCTTTAAGAGTTTGAAGATTGGTTCACAAGTAGCTGTCAGGTGAGAAATAAACCTGGCTATGTAATTCAAACGTCCCAAGAATCCTCTGACTTCTTTCTCAGTACAAGGAGACAATATTTCTTGTATCGCTTTAATCTTGGCAGGATCAACTTTGATACCCTTGTTGCTGACGACAAAACCCAGGAGTTTACCAGACCGTACTCCGAATGTGCACTTGTTTGGATTCAATCTCAACTTGTACTTCTTCATCCTTTCAAACAGCTTCTGTAGGTGATCGAGGTGCTCTTCTTCCGTCTGCGATCTGGATATCATATCGTCTATGTATACCTCTATCTCACGATGTATCATGTCATGAAATAAAGCTACCATAGCGCGTTGATAGGTTGCCCCAGCATTCTTAGTCCGAATGGCATGACCTTATAACAGAAAGTTCCCCACTGTGTAACAAAGGTCGTTTTCTCCATATCCTCAGGCGCCATTTTGATTTGGTTGTAGCCCGAGAAGCCATCCATGAAGGAAAACACTTTGTGTTGCGCCGTATTATCCACCAGGATGTCGATGTGGGGAAGTGGGAAATCATCTTTGGGGCTTGCCCTATTCAAATCTCTATAGTCCACACACATCTGCACTTTACCGTCTTTCTTAGGTACAGGAACAACATTGGCCACCCATTGGGGATAAGAGGTGACAGCCAAAAATCCAGCATTGAATTGATTCATAACTTATGCTTTGATCTTTTCAGACATATCAGGCCTCATACGGCAAACCTTTAGCTTTACTGGGGAACAATCTTCCTTTGTAGGCAGACGATGTACCACAATGTCTGCATCCAGTCCTGGCATGTCTTCGTATGACCAGGCGAAGATCTCAACATAATCGTGCAATAACTGAATCAGACGCTCTTTGACATTAGGTTCCAAGTTGGCACCCACCTTGACCTCTTTCTTATCTTCCTCAGTTCCCAAGTTAATTGTTTCGACCGACTCTTCGTGCGGCTGAATGGTCCTTTCTTCCTGTTGCAACAACCTGGCCAACTCTCCTGGAACTTCATAATCTTCCTCACCTTCGTCGTTGGCTTGGTAGATCGGATTTTCAAAGTCACAATTGGCCATAGCAGAACTGTTACCCATAAGATCCTGAGTGGATGTAGATCTGCATTTTCAATATGTGAGTGTGTGTAAGAGCATAGCTACCTTTGAAAGAAATAAAAATGTAAGAAAGAAAGACAAAAAACAAAATTCGATGCAAAAACGTCCATGATTCATTAATAACATATGAGAATGAAGTGACAACCCTTACAGATGGACCATTGTACCTCGGGTAAGACACAAGGTTTTAAAAAGTCTGAATTGTTTAAATATTACAAGCATGAAAATATTAAAAGACAATTACTCTTAAATAAAAGTAATAGGAATGAAATCTTTCGCCTCCCAATTGTTGAGCCCTCCGCCGATGGTTGGAAAAATCCATTCATCCATGTCACAACTGCCATCACTATCTTCTAATGCATTGACTCCTTGATTGCTGATACGTAGAGGTGGTCCCCCTGTGCGAGAACATCGGACAACTTTCCGAGCCTCTGAAGTGAACCCTAACCCAAATTTGTCGGACTTGTAGGGAATATCCGTAAGCTGACCCTATATAGTACATCCTCCCTCTTCAACTACTGCTCGAGCGTCTTTCAATGAGGCCATCTTTAGCGGAGGTATGGTAATATTCGAGACCTTTGAAGTAGACTTGGTTGCTGCGAATGTTGCTGGAACCTCCTCAAAATTCTGACAGGGAGTTTCTATGAATTCACCATCCATTTCAACATACCTGAAAGAGTTCAAATGGCTAACCATGTATTCCTCTTCTCCGTGAATTGTGACAATCTTCCCTCTGATCGGGTATTTTATCATTTGGTGTAGGGTGGAAGTGACGGCACCAGCACCATGGATCCAGGGTCGACCCAATAGACAAGAGTACGAAGGGCGGATGTCCATCACATAGAAAATTGAGTCAAAAGTCTGAGTCCCAATTTTTATGGGGATACTAACTTCTCCGTGCACTGTCCTCTTGGAACCATCAAAGGCCCTCACTATGATGTTGCTAAGTTTCAAGATTAGCCCCTCGCAATCCAGTCGGTTGAGGGCATTTTTGGGCAAGACATTCAATGATGAACCAGTATCCACCAAAACATGGGCAAGTGTGGTGCCCCTGCATTCAATGGAAATATGTAAGGCATCGTTGTGCTTCCTTCCCTTAGAGGTTAAATCAGCATCAGAAAAGCCCAATCCGTTATCAGCAGTTAGACTGGCCACACAGTCTTCAAATTGGTCGATGGAGGTCTCTTGGGGCACGTGAGCGGTCTTAAGAAACTTTACCAAGGCTTTGGCGTGAGTTTCAGAGCACAAAAGTAAGGACAACAATGATATCTTCGAGGGGGTCTGCCCCAATTATTCTACAATGTTGTAGTCACTTTTCTTGATTATCTTCAGGATTTCTTCTATTTCTTTTCTAGAAGCTTCGAGGATGACTTCGGGATGTTCTATTGCTTGGGCAGGCTCAACCAAAGCCTCTTTTCCCCTTGTATCGACAGTAGGGATAAAAGTAGGAGTATCATTGGTGGTGTTGGTAGGAGTGGCAGTAGTGATGATCACAGGAGAAGCAACAGTCTTTGGTGAAATCTCAGGTGAGAAGACTCTTCCACTTCTTGTTATTTTGCTGGTTCCAGTGATGTTACCGATATCAGGATCAATATCTCTCGCAACTTCATTTGTGACAGCCAACTGATCTTGCTTGACGTCGTAGTAATAAATGTCAGCCTCATAACTCCAGGGAACAACTTTATCTGAGGAGTATGGTATTGGTCTTGGAATAGCGATGATTAATGGTGCAGATCTGGGAGCAGATGTAATCCTGACGGGTCTTTTGGTGGAGACCCTAGGAGGATTGTCGGAAATGGTGATTATCTAAACATCTTGATAAGAGCTTTTGATAAGAGGTAGCTTTTCAAATAGGATTTCTTTACTAGTCATCAGGCGCTGGACGCCTATCTTTTGTAACAAACAACCGTTCGGTAGAGATTTGCAAAGGTGGAAATTTTCATCGCAACCTGGGAACAAGCCGGCTTGCAGTAGATTTGGTTTAATGGTCAACAAAGGAGTAACCAAGTCATTCACGGAGGAAACAAAACGATTATCATCAATGGTGTTGATACCTTGGCCATGTATGGGCATTGGTGCCATTATTACATTAGGCGTTTCTGGGGGCTCAAATTCAATCTCCTTCGCATCGATAAGGTTTTGCACCTTATTCTTTAAGGCCCAACAGTCATTTGTATTGTGCCCCGGGCTTTCAGAATGATAGGCACATCGGGCGTTCAGGTTGTAGCAGGGAGAAGCAATATTGGGATTCTTGGGAGCTTCCTTTAAAGTTACTAGATTGGTCTTGAGAGGGTGTGGCAAAACCTGAGACATGGTCATGTTAATCCGGGTAAATCGTCTCATGGGCGCTTCTGGTTTGTGCTGATAATTTCGCTGCTGGTTTGGCGCATGATTAGAGATCATGACAGCCCCTACTGCCGGACGACGATCGGTTTTGTTTTGATTCCTATGGTCATACGCAACACTGACCTCCTTCTTTCCAACAAAAGGTTTCTTCACCATACTTGAGGATGCATCTCTTTGAATTTTGCCGCTTTTTATACCAGCTTCGACCCGCTCACCAGTCATGATTAATTTGGTAAACCCAGATGAAGAACTCCCAATCAGGTGATTGAAAAATGGTCCTAACAAGGTGCCAAGGAATATATCCACTAATTCTCTGTCGGATAGAGGGGGTTGGACCCTTCCTGCGAGATCCCTCCATTTTTTAGCATAGGTTTTGAAACCCTCACCTGTTCCCATAGACATACTTTGTAATTGTATCCTAGTCGGAGCCAAATCAGCATTATACTGATACTGTTTGTAGAAAGCGGCAACCAACTCTTCCCAGTTGTGAACATTGGACCCTTCTAATTGGTATAACCAATCCAACTGAGTCCCCGATAAGCTCTCATAGAAGAAATGCACCCACAGATTTTTGTCAGCCGTGTGGGGTTGAATCTTTCTGACATATGACCTCAGATGTAGTTTTGGACAAGAGACACCATCATACTTGGCTTAAGTTGGGACCTTGAATTTTTGTGGGATGACAACCCCTGAGATGAGTCCTAATTCTTCAAAGTCCAAACCGGGTACCCTCTGAATCTCCATGGCATTCAAACGATCCTCTAGCTGTTTGTATTTATCATCAGCAGGAGGATACTGTTCCTCAGAGTAATCAGGCTCTTCCTCTCCTTCGGATATTGGGTCGTCGTTCACTTCCTGGGTCTCGGCTCCTTGATTATCTCCTTCACCCGATGATGTTGCAAAGTCCAAGGTTCGCCTGATCTGCCCTTTAAACCTTCTTCCCATGATCACAACTCTGGTTGGTTTCTTTGTTTTCTTCTTCTTCTCTTTGGCTAGCAGAGTCTTCAACTCCTCTTGTCCTTTTATCAGAGCCATGAGCATTTGTTGAAACTGTGCATTCTGTGCCTGAAGATCTTTTACAGTCTGCTCAACATCCATCTCACTGAAATAAACAGTAGAAGGATAAGGCGACCTGTTATGAGAAACCTGTATGATGTTATGATGAATGAAGATGCAATATCCAAATGATTTCAAGGAAAATTAGAGATTTAAACTTGTTCAAAACAAAAAAGAACACACGTCATATTAAATAAAATCATGTTTGAATACATCATGCCTCCTTGGGCTTACAAAGAGAGAAACAAAATACAGCAAAAACTCTTCAGACAAAAAGACCGAACGCATCCTCTTTGGAGCAATGTAGGTATTCAGATTTTTCTCTTTATGAAGCAGTTTGGTGAGCTCTAGAACCTTCTTTTCACTGGCGTAGTATTGGGTTTCAAAGGTGTCTCGTTCTTCCTTCAACTGAATCCAAGCTTTCTGTAGGTCTTCGAGAGAAGTAGGCATGTTAGGATGAAGAATGGTGTATGGGACGTCTCCTTCAATAACAGGCTCAATGATGACAGGAAGGATGGAAGGGTAACGCATCAAGAGATTCTGAGCACGATCCCGTACCCACTTAAGGTAAGGCTCGAGAGAGATAGAGTTTTTATCTCCCAAAGTCATACTGTCCACCTTGTTCACCATTCCCCAAGCACGTGTAAACCTCTGGCGATAACCTTGATCTTCTTTGTCGTAGTCGAAGACCAAACACTAGACGAGCATCTCATGAGGGTCGTCTCTTCGTGCATACCCAAACTGTCAAAGAGCTAAACATGGGTTGTAGGTGATACCTCCCCTAATACCTAACAGAGGTACATTAGGGAACTCCCCACATCGGTCAATGATAGAAATATCTTCCAAAGATCTTGAGCACCAACGGATATCAGAGTGGGAGAGAGACATCATCCTTTGAGACCAAGTCAATCTTTGCTCATTCTTCAATGTTGACTGAGGCAGGTGTGAAGTGAACCACTTAGCGAGTAGGGGTATACAACACAAAAGGGTGCCTCTTTTCTTCACGGTACGGGTGTGAAGGAAATGCAAGATGTCTCCTAGTAAGGTGGGTATAGGATTGCGAGAGAGAAATACTTTGATGGCATTAACGTCTATGAATTGATCCAAATTGGGAAACAGAACCAAACCACAAATGAGGAGAGCTAGCACGTCTTCGAAAGCTTGGAAATCCATGTCATCCCAGAATGAACGAGCTTTTTCCAATAGAAACTTAGCTAAAAAGCCTTTAACCCCACTTCTTGTTTCCCAATTAGCTATGACGTCGGCCCTCTTCACATGTAAAGCTTCAGCGGTGACTTCAGGTTTTGGAATCCCTTCTAGACCGGTGAACGGTATTTGATTAAGCACGGGCACCCCTAAGAGTAGGGATAACTCTTCCAGTGTAGGTACCAACTGATAGTCTGGGAAAGTGAAACAATGATGTACAGGATCAAAGAATTGGAATAGTATACACATCATCTCTTCTTGGAAGTTGGATGTAGCCAAACTGAGGAGTCAACCATACTTCTTGGTAAAAGGAGAATCCCTGGGCACTCTTGAAGCTAGCTCTTGAAGTTGAGGATGTGCTTTTACGAAGCTGATTCGGATGGTGTTTCTTCGGAGAGAATTCATATCCTACAAAACAAAAACAAAGATAAATTTCTAAATTCTTGAAATGGTTAGTGAGCATGCATATGATGTTGATGATGTTTATGATGTTTATGTACAAGCAAACATATACACACACAACAAACAGATCCCTATGTTTTAGGCTTGCATGAGTTTTGTAGGTGAGTACCCTCTTGAAGTCTAGTTGGCTCAACCTGTCCTAGAAATAATGATCGGGTTCTAAGGGATCTCAATATCACCGACCTTTCTCTTAGGCATTGTCTCAGCACAACAATCTTTTCTTACGGCCGAGATATCCCAAAAGTCTAACCTCAATGAGTGTAGTATCGAGTGTCAACCAATTTTCAGCTTTACACCGAAACCGGCTACCTCACTACGTCCTAATGGCCAAGTTTGTTCAATTAGGGTTCTAAGGTTAATTAGTGCTTCATGACGCTACTCAGCAGCCTCGTATTCTCCTCGATTCACCACGAGGGATACCGGTACCCACAAATGCGTCACACTAACATAGCCATTGTCTCAACCATATCGGTCTACGTCGTACAGTCTCCACAATCTATTTCTATTTACCTAAAAAGGTGCCCCAAATCCGGGTGGAGGATCAAAGCAAGCCCCATACAAAGAACTAAATATAAAGCACACAAATCAAATAATGAAAGCGAGTAAAGGTGATCTAACCCTAAGGTAACCCCATTTTTTAATTTCTCCCCAGCAGAGTCGCCAGTTCTGTGATACGGTGGGACAACTGACTTGATTGTTTTTCATTTAGATCGCATTTGTGCGGATAGCAAGAGTCGCCACTGACTTTTCTTTTATCCAAAGGAAAGGTAAAAAAGCACAGGAAAAACCTTTCGAGATTATTTCTCGGGTTCGGGGGGCAGATTATGAAAAGGGAAGGTATTATCACCCTTTTCATCCATGGTTTTCCATGGGCACTTAGTTACTCGTTTAGATCACTTGCTTTCATTTGACAGTGTGCTTGTGATGTGGGTTTTGAAAGTATTTTGAAAAATCTCTTTGTAATGGTTCTCGTTTCTATAAGAATACGTACAAAGTTTTGTTTCGAAAAGTGGTTCAAAGATGTGTTTGTGAATTGTGTTTCGGAAAGTGTTTTGAAAGGATGTTTTGCAATGGTCCCCGTCTCTATAAGAACATATACAAAACGTTTTGTCTTTTGAATATGTTTTGAAATGAAAGTGTAGGTGTAAAAGTGTTTTTTGTCGTGAGCAAACGAGTAACTAGGAGTGAATCTATCTACTCGAAAGGTCTTAAATTGTTCTTTTCTTCCTCCTTTTAATGGTGCTATCTTACCATTAATTTGGTAAGAAGCCCCATCGTTGGATGTAAAGGGACAGGTGCGGGTCAATTTTTACAGTCATCGAAGGCAACTTATGAGACGCTTTAGCAATTTTCGTAAGGGGCGAGATCATTTTATCGAAGGCAACATCGAGGGTCATCGAGGGACTACGATCTTTTTTATCGAAGGGTCATTGCTAAGGAGTCCCATATTCGAGGGACATGACTGTATTTTCGAGGCAATGAGCGAGGTTTCCCTAGAGGTGCGCGTGTGAAAAAGTGTATTGGTTTCAAGTTATTTTATTCTTTGATTAGGTTATCTAGCGATTGATTTTTGAATCTTGCCACACACGCCTAATTACTATGCAGTATAAGGAAAACAGTAAATTGCGGGAATTGAAATTCTACGCTATTACAAAGTGTTCGGGAATGGGGGTACAATTTTTACAAATGGGGATGAGTCAAATGCGATAGAAAGGTCCAAATAGCAAACAATACAACCAAATTGAATTTTGCGCGATTAATTAAAGCTACAATAATCTATGAAATAAAATTAACCAACAAAATATAAAATTTAAGTATTTTTACTTGAAAAGAGGAAAGTAAAACCTATTCTAAAAAATAAAATAAAATAATTGATTAAATTATATGTATACTTTTTTTTGTATGTTTACTTACTTAAATAAAATCTAAAGAAGGATAAAAATTAAATTCTAATATTTTTTAGTGTTTTGTTATATGTACATTACTTAATAATTTTATTTACAACAAATTTTATTTTTTTAAGAAAAAGAGAAGTTGATAAAAAATAATCACAAAGTTTAGATTAATTAATTATGTATATAACAAAAATTGTATATTCTTTAAGGTTAGTTGAAGTATTTTATTAAAACTAAAAAATATAAGTCAAAAGATAAAGTTGAAAGAAATAAAACAAAAATGCCCACAGGAGTAACCGAACTCAGGCCATTTGGGTTATCCAGGATACATTTTACCAACTGAACTATACTGCTTATTCATAATTCAAATGGCTTAAATGATAAATGTAAGGAAAACGCTAGCAAGATTGGGCCAAAAGGCCCAAGAGGCCTGACACGGTGTGACAAAAGGAATATAAAGGGTTTAAAAACCCTAGCAAAGGGAGACGTATGGCGTTGCCCCTAGGGAAGAGGAAAATTTTTTTGTCATTATTATCCCACCTAATGATTTTTATTCCTAATAAAACACAGATTAAATAACAAATTAAAAAAAAAAGAATGTGTTCTCTCTTCCTCTGTTCACGTTATTTCTCTCACGATGAACAAACAAAACAAAAACAAAACCCTTTTCTTTTTCTCTCTTCTATTCTATCACTGAATTTTCCTCCATCTTCTCTCAACCGAACCTAACCCTCTTTGCTCGACATTATCTCAATCTACTCTAAAACTTTCGGTTACTTTCTGTATTTAGTTTGACGATGTATCTCAAATGATTCAACAATAACGGAAAATCAACATGCACAACAATCAAATCAGAGAGGAGTTTGATCAAGCTAGCATAAAATCCATGGTTGATAAACTAAACGCGAAAAGATGATATGGTGGCAGAAAAGGTACCTTTTGGAGTCTTTCCGACAGAGTTTCGAAAGAGGTAAATCCTGAGATCCTTCTACCTTTGAAATATGTTTAAGTTCCGATTCCCTTGTTCTATGACAATTGCTTTGAGGACGCGAGTTAGTTTTTCCAATATTGACACGAAAACTGTTGTTGGTATTGATTTGCAGGAGCTTAATGAAAGCGTGAAACGTTGGCTTCTTGATTTTTGTTAGAAATCTCGAAATTTGGTGAAGCTTGAAGGGAACTTCAGGGAAGATTTTATCAAAATCTCAGCAGAATTTCTTTATATTTTTCGTTCTAATGTTTTTCTTCCTTGATGAAGGTATTTTCGTTCTTTGACTGTCAAGTTGTTTTTGTTGGTTCTCTGTGATGTGAGATCAAGGGTGGTGGTCGGATTTTTCTGAGTTGGATAAAAAAATCGTTCTGTTTTCTTTGTTTTTCTGGGTTTTGGATGATGGTTCTCAGGTTTTGGAGTTTGCTCGCTTTGTTACTGTGTTAGTTGTGTGTTCAATCCATCGCCCCTCTCTCTGTTTTTATTAACCTCCTTTATGATGTGGCCCCTTTGTCTTTGATGTTTACAATAGGTTTTGTGGTCCTGTCATTACAACAGGTTTTCTTTCTGATTTTGTATTCTAGCAGGTTTTTTGGGGATTTTGGGTTTACAGCAGGTTTTGTTCTGATTTTGGGTTTACAGCAGGTTTTATTCTGATTTTGGGTTTACAACAGCTCTTCTTTTTGTAGCAGAGCTTTTGCAGGATGTGCTTTGGGAAATTCTGTAGCCTAGGTGACCTCTTTCCTCTCTTCTCTCTCAATGACAATAAAAAGCAATTTTCTCTTTTGCTTATTTTACCATTCTGAAGGGTTTGCAACACTTGGAAAATGATGATGCCTTGCTTCTTGAGCAAGTTGACTTGCTATTTTGTTTGATTTAGCATCTAGCTATTTTGTTATATTTGCCACATTGCTGCCTTGTTTTAGCTTATGATGATGCTGTTTGTTTTAATTTGTGATGATAATGCTTTGCTTCAGTTTGTGATGATGCTGCTTTGCTTCAGTTTGTGATGATGTTGTTTGTTTGGACTGTTGTAGCATTTTGTTATTGTGTGCAACCTTGGGCTATCATGTTCGCGAATTTTTCTTTTTTTCCTTTTTTTGTGAACCAATAAGGGCAACCTTCTTGTGATTTGCAACTGGGGGAAATAGGTTGTGACGAAATAAACAACATTCTGATTCCACGTTGCAAACCTTAATGATGAACTTATGAAATAACTTTTGGAAAATTCCTTGTTCATGCCCATATATTTTTGTATTAATCATGCTTTCTTTCTCTTGTTTTCATGTGAGCAAAAGTGGAGATGACAAAGCAAAGAACACAAGAAATTTGTGGCAAACATGAAAGTCTTGGAGATAATCAAAGGAATTTGATATAACTTCAGTCTTCAAACAACTTAAACATGGATTATTCCTCTTAGGCCAAACATTCACTTGATTTTCTTGGTAACTTAGAAAAATTCTTCTTGTAGTTTGGTGTATTGTATCCAATACTTGTACCAACTTATCTTTAAATACAATAAGTTGTAAAACATAAAGTATTAAAAGAATTTGAAGTTTTGTAACAATCTTGGACGGTGTGTTTGAAATTGGAGAAGAACTTGAATTGTAGTATAAAGTATTCTTGTGTTATTTTATAACTTGAAATCCTTTATAAACAAAAATTTGTAATTTCTCTTCGTATCCTCATTGTTTTTTTTTTTAAATTCCCAATCAGGATATTTGAAATAAAATGCTCACTTTGTAACTGCATTTCAAGCAAACACGCACTTTGCACTCCATTTCCTAAACAAAATAAATGTTTTAAGGACGTAAGTCATCTGGTCAACCTGGATCCCAAAATCATGATTGTCCTAAATGACAGTCTTAATCTCCATCTCTTGTCCCAAACAAATCATGCTCTGAGAACAAACATTATCCTTTCAGTAAACTGTGTTTAAGAAAAATTCAAAATCAATCAGTGCCTTGCGATGATTAATTTTAAAGTCTTCCAAACTCAAATTTCTTCTGATTCTTTGAAGATAAACCCGTGAGCGACATCACATGTGACCATGAACAGACATAATCGTCTTAAAGTCTTGTAACTTGAAGAAAACATAACTACAACCTTGAGGAAGCATGAAGAGCTATGAAGGCCAATTGGATCTTTGAAAACTCATTTTCTTTTTGAGAATTGCAAAAAACCCTAATTACTGGTTTACTGCCCCAGAAGAGAATCTGTCTGGTCAATTTCTGAGCCAACTTGAATATCCAAGAAACCCTAGGGTTGTATCTTGTATGAAAAATGGGAGAGAAAATTTTGGGGTACAACAGATATTATAGGGGATATCTTGAGATTTCTAAAAAGTCTAAGATCATCTCCAAAAGATAAAAATTGAGCAAGTTATGCAAATTTGTGATTTTAAGTTATTGGGCCTAACTTTTTGGAGTTCAAATATGTTAATGATGTGTTAAAGGACCTCTAAATCTATCCATGCATTATTTTGATTTTGATTTTGACTTATTTGAATTTTTATTCATTTAAATACGAATTAAATCAAATAAAATACAAAGAATAATGGGCCATGACATCTGGGTTTGGTTTGATCTATTAGAAGGCTCATATTTTCGTGCAAGATACATCCAAAGGGACTAGATTCATGCAAGGGACCAAAATGGCAAAGATCTCACATTTTTGGCATTTTTTTCAAGTCTTGATTTCTTGGTCTTAAACCAAGTTATTACTTGATTTCTTTCCATGATTGTGTATCTCTCTCCCTCCTCTATAAATACATGACCATGCAAGCTTGAAAGAACACAAAAAAACCATAGTACAAGAGCTCTACAAAATCCTCACAAAAATACCAAAGTTGTAAAAACTCAAAAGATCACTTCCAGCCCATATTCATCAAAACGAAGTGTCACAACGTGTTCCTGAGACATCCAGGAGTGCATACCAACCATTCTCAACGCCTGAAGCGCCCTAGAACATCCTATCCAATTCCACCAGTGGTAAGGAATTTTCCCATTTTTGAATCTTTTATTGTAGGAACATTTAATCCTTTTTGATGATACAGGTATGCTTGTAATGGAGTTTAGGGCATGACGGAATAGTCGCATGCCATTTTTTACATCAGAAAAACATAATGCCATGTTTGAATGTCACTAGGGTTTTGTGTTCGAATCAAATGATACACAAAGCTTTAGCAAATTTAGAGGCCATATTCATGATCAGGAGACTTTTTTAAGTCGGTCTGTTTGTTTTGTTTTTTTGTTTCATCATGTTTTGCAGAGGATCCCATCGGAGAAGACGGGGGAAACCATCGACTTCGGTGGTTGGACCTACCGGACACAGGTCAAAGGGTGGTGTGGCCCAATAGGCTGTTTTGATTGGTTCATTCAAATAATGGGGGACCCAGTACAGCGCGCGCGTTTGATAACTCAGCAAAATAACTTGTTTACATTATATTATTATTGTTTGATATATGCTCTCAGATGTAAATTTGTCCCAACGATTGAGTGTGTATGTGTTAAGGCGTTGTGTGTGTGCAAGGGCAGGGGTTCAATCCCTGCCTCTTGCATATTATTTTTTCTAATTCTTCTTTGTAGATTCAGTACTCCCAGGTCCCATGCGCGCACCATGTACCATCATATCATCACCATCTGATCCAGATCTGAAGGCCTCAAATGCGTGCCTCACCATGAACCCTCAAAGGGCCAGCAACATAGGATCAGGCGTAGCTTTGGGCTCCCTGATCCGGGCCTTACAAATTTCAAATCTCACCCCCCCCCCTTTTTTTACTTTGAACACCAGGCCCATCTTCTAATTCTTTTTAGTTTATTATTTCCAAAATCATTTTTTATTTAATCATAAAATCAGAAAAAACATAAAAATTTAGATTTAGGTTTTTTTTATTAATTTAATTTTCATAATTTAATTTAGTTAATTATTTTTACTTATTTCCTTAATTTAAAATCAATAGACTTAGGATTTAATTGATTTCAATTCTTTTCATAAATAAAAAAATGCCAAAAATATTAGGTTTGTTTTAGAATTATTTTAATTAATAATTTTATTTTCTTTCTTATTTTAATTAATTAGATTTAATTTAATTTAATATTTTCTCCAAATAAACAAAAACAACAAAAAGAGTTTCTTTTACTTAGAACTTTATAGGGTTTTAAACGTTCTTGCTAATTCGCGCGCGTTTAGTATTCTCGCATTATCATTTTCTTATTAATGTATCTGCTTATGGGTTGTAATAGAATAACTAGGACATTTACTGCTTTTTATTTTCCCCATTTTTTGGACTTGTAATTTTCTCCCTTCCCGAAGCCATGAAATAGCTAGGTTTAATTTCCGCACTTTAAATTCATGTACATATTTGAACTGTTTAGATGTATGGTAATAGGATTGCATAGCAAGAAAATTAAAAAAAAATGTAGCAAACCTAACACCAAGATAAATAACTGAAATACAACGCACTTGCACATGCGCACCTTTAGGGTATTCCCACTTCGGTTGCCTTCGAAATAAAATAGTCACAACTTTTGAAACGTGAGAGATTTTAGTGGCTATCCTCCGATTTAAAGATCTAAAAAATTACCCTCTCGATGTTGCCTCAGTATGATCTTAAAACCCTAGGGTGGTTACTAAAGTATCTTGCCCAGTTGCCTTTGTGACTGTAACGATGACCCTTCGAATGTCCCTCAAACATCCAACGATATGGCTACCTACTCACTAATAGTTGGATATCACTGTCTAAAGGAAAAGAGGAAAAGAACAAACCCTTTCAAGTAAAGTAGATAGTTCTTAGATGCTTGCTTAAAAACAATTTTTTACATACACAAAACTCTTTCCAAAAACATTTTCAAAACTCTTCGTATACGTTCTCAACAATACGAGAAACATTACGAAGTTCGCCGCACTAAGGCGTCTTTTCAAAATATTTTCAAACACATAAACACAAGGTATTTTCAAATGAGCTAGCATCTAAGAGCCCGTAGATAACTACTGATGGAAAGGATGCTAACACATTCCCTTTCCATAATCCCCCCTTACTCAGAAATAATCTCGAAAGATCTTTTTTTGTTCTTTTCACCCTTTCCTTTGTTGGATAAAAGAAAAGTCGGTGGCGACTGTTGCTCCAATTTCATAGTTTTCAAAGAAGAAATATATGGTGGCATTATCATCGTGTGAAGTTGAATATATATCAAGATCTTAGGTTGCATGTCAAGCAATTTGGATTACACCTGTATTTGAAGAAATGATTATCAAAGTGAAGAAACCTCTTGTATTGCAAATCGATAATAAGTCATTCATAAATTTGGTGAAGAATTCAGTTCTGCATGGAAGAAGTAAATATATCGAAGCTAGGTTTCACTTCTTGAGAGAAAAGGTAAATCGAGGTGAACTTGAAGTTAGGCATTGCTCAAGTGAAGCACTGCTGACCAATATTATCACCAAATGATTAAAGATCGAAAAATTTCTGAATTTAAGAAAGAAATTAGGAATAGTTCAGATTGACTATTTTTAAATATGTTCGACAACCTGGATTAAAGGGGTGTGTTGAAATATTAGATTAGATTTGATTAGATTTAATATTAAATATAATCCAAGTTGTGTAAGCCTGAGCTTAATTAGGATTGTATATAAATAGTCATAGTGTGTATCTTTATTTTGTACAATATAATAACAAGTGAATAATATAATCCTTATTTTCAACAAAAGTTAGTAAAAGTAATGTCACGTTTACTTGAAAAATAATAATGAGATTTATACCGAAAATAATGTGAAAATTTAATTGTATTTTTTTTTTGTAATATAATTTTTTTTAAATAATGAGATTCATATTAAAAATAAGACTTAATTGCAATTTTGGTCCTCCTATTTAGTTTTTTTCTTGATTTTAATCCCTCTATTTTAAAAACCACCATTTTAGTCCTCTTTTTTAAGGTTTCTTTTGAAATTCGTCCTCTCATTTTAAAATCATAAATTTTGTCCTTTATTAAGTTTTGAATTGCAATTTTAGTCCCCTTTATAAGTTTTATTTTAAACTTTGATTCCTTTTTCATCAACACTAAAATTAAAAAGGGGGCTAAAATTGTAACTTAAAACTTAAAAAAGGATCAAAATCATAGTTTTTAAAATGAGGGGACGAAAATTTAAAAGAAAACATTAAAAAAGGACTAAAATAGTAGTTTTTAAAATAAAAGATCAAAATCAAGAAAAAAAACTAAACAGAAAAACCAAAGTTACAATTAAGCATAAAAATAATGTAAAAAATACAATTTTATTTTTCTTTGATAATATGATTTTTTTCAAAACTTTTGTTAATATATAATATTATTATATTGTATAATTAACTTTCTAATATTTATATATTTAATATATTATTATATTATATGATTAATAATAAATAAATTTAAAGAAAATGTATCAGAGAGAAATGTTATAATTATAGAATATATAACCCTATATTCTTTGACTAAATTAAACATTAAAGAAGTTTACGATGTATTGGTAAAACTACAATTCTAATAATTTTAAAATTTTACAGGTTTCATTCTTGAAATTTAACAAAATTTTATATTTATAATTTAAATATTATTTAACTATTATAAATAATTAACATGATTATAAATATTAACAAAAATCAATTTTTAAAATAAGAAAATCAAAACTTAAGAAAAATAAAAATAGGAAGATCAATTATAATGTCAATCTTCCTATTTTCGATCTTCTTATATAAGTAAATTAAAAAATAAACATAAAAAAATTGATTTATCGGATTAAAAAACATACTAGTTTATAGGCATGATCATCGAAATAACTAAATTACATTAATTTTTACCAGATAAATTAAACTACAGTTCAATAATCTTACTGAACCACGTTATCATCTGATTCAAAGTCTAACTGATCTGACCGATTGAAATAGTCTGGAATTTAAAACCCTTGGTGTCCATAAAACACAAATTTGGTGTAGTGGTCCCAAAAAAACACTTTATACCATTTACAATTGGACGAGGAACCTGACCAAAACATTAAACTATCTGAACATTTTACAATTGGTGATATGAGTCCCTTAATGGAACATCACTTATTATTTAATTACTCCAAACGGTTGTAAGAAGCTACTAGTATTCTGTGTTGGTTCCTTAAACTAGTACTATCATTTATAAAATTTAATCCACTAGTTTTTGAGATTCAATTTTCTTATTACAATCTATTGAATCCCTTACACTAGGCTAGGCTTCCCAACTTCTATTTAAAAAACTTCACGGACTTTAGAGATGTTTTATAATATTTAGGTTTTACAAATGCAAAGTATATCAGATCTATTGTATTTTTTACATCACCTATTTTGATACCCGATGTAAAAACCTTTTCTCAAATGTCTTTTTTTTAGTAGTGGCATCTCATATTATGTATCTTTTAATATGCTCGTCCTACTCTATTATTTTGCAAAATGGATCTATTCGAGGCAGAGATGTGACATGCCTACTTAAAATTTTTAGTCCACTATTAAATTAGCTGTTGAATATTGATTTTTGTTGAAACCCTAAGCAGTCCAACTCTTAGGATGTAATTTCTCTTGTTGTTTTGTCTTTTACTGTTCTCTTGATCGATAAATGAATTGCAGGCCTCTTAATTTAGCCATATGATATATGAGTATAAGTTTGACTAAGTTAATTTTGTTTCATTAAAATTTAAATAATACTCCTCCAATTTCATTCACTCAATTTGCAGACCAAACCCTAAAATTTCGAGAAATATTGAAGAATAATTTAAAAAATTCTCGAGTATAATACCTAGAATACTGTCCATTGTGTGTATTATTATGATGATTAAATTAAACAGTGAACCTTTGTATACTTACTTTTATGTAATATTATTACCTTAAGGTTAATGATGAATATGTCTATAAACACACAAAAACATGATTTTAAACGCGCATGCAAGCATGGTGGAAGTTCGTATGAATATTTATATACATATAAACTCTCAATTCCATTATGAAAATGTCACTATTTTTATTTATAATCTCCAAAAACACGTGAGAGGGCAGTAGTAGACAAACATACGTAGGTACTAGTGCTCCATTAATCAAAGCTAAACAAAGAAAGACAGAAAGGCTATATTGGGATTGGAGCTCTAAAATTATCAACTTAAAGGCATGGGTTCAGTTACAGCATAACCCTGACTAAACAGCTACTATATTAAACAAAAATTGAATAAGCCAAATACAAAATATGTTCAGAAATTCGTTCAACATTGAACCGTAATCTAATTTGATTCGATTTAAATCAATAAACGGTTAGGTTTAAAAAATTAAGATAAAATTATTTCAATTGTGAAAAATCAAATTAATCATAAGATTGAATGGTTTTGATGAATTAGATGGTTCAAAAACTCAAAGATAACTTATTTTTATGTTTTACTTTATTTTATTTCTTTATTTAAATCTAAAAAGTAATTATAATAAATATTTAAAGTTGTATAGATGAAAAATAAAGAATAAATTTTGAAGACAAGAGATAATATAAATACAAATAGAAAGAGAAAAAATAATATAATATTTGTGATAATGGAATAATTGATGTTTGTCTTAAAAGAGATGTGAAAAATTATACTAATAAAGAATTTGTGACTTAAACAATTAAAATAAGAAAAAAGTTAACATATACCCCTATCTAAGACAGAGATATTAAGCTATTTACACAAATATTTTTTGGAACGCATGCATTCAATATTTTGAAAGTTAAAATAAATATATAAATATTGATTCTGAACTAATTTTCTGATTTGTTACGGTACCTTATATTACATTCTTTTTTGTATGTTTGTTTATTAGTATCATATTTATTTGAGAATTTTATTTTATAAATTAATTTTATTAAGATGGTTAATAATATATTTATTTATTTTTTATTTTAAATTTAATATACGGTTCAACCACGATTTAACGGTTGAATCGATTAAACCTTGATCTATATGTTTTAATAGTTCTTTTTCCGATTCGATTTTTAAAAAAATAAAAATAATTTTATTTAATTAGTTTTAACAATCATTAATGTGTTAATTCATCATTATATTAAATATAAAATAATAAAAATTTGAAACTTGTGCATATGATTTCTTTTTAATTTAAGCAATAAATTCTAATCTACCTAATAAACTGACTAATCTAATTTCATATCTATAATATTAATTAGATGATACATTAAAAAATATAATTAGCTAATATTACATAAAAAGATTTTAAAAAGATTTTCATTTATGATAATATCTTTTAATATGATTTTGATCCCTCTGTTATTTTTTATAAAAAAAAATATTTTATAAATTTATTAAATATTTAATATATTTAGTCTATCCAATTGTTCATATTTATGATTCAATAAAAATTTTAAAAAAATAATTTTATAACATTGACTATATATGAAATGATTTACAAGTATTAGAAAAATATTTTTAATAATAAATTTACCAAAAATAAGGTAACTTCTATATATTTATTAATATCATATGAGAAAGAAATATATTTTATATTTATAATAGTATATCAAGTAATACTAGTATTTTAGGTGTGAGTGCTAGAGTTTGGTCCAATAACAAAATCATATATTTTACCAAATGAACTGCTAGTATATATTAAGTCACTAGTAAAGAGTTTTGGGGAATGAAAATTGAGATGAGTGGAGGAGGAAGAGATGAAAGATGAAGACAAGATGTTGAAGAATTATGGAATAGAGAATATGTGTAATGGAAAGGGGCGTGTGAAATTAAAAATCATATGTTTCCTATTTCTATAACAAGTGTGTCGAATAAGGTAAATTGGATGAGGACATGAAGTGATATAGGGCACTACCTACTTATATGTTCTCTTATTTAATCAATCACACCACTATAGTGCACCATCATTATTAAGTAACTTCTGTTATAACCCATAACTTGTTCAGCATAAATAATATTTAATTTTCTTACCATGTAAATAAAATAATTTGTCAGAATTTCCCATTCAAAAAATTTTAAAAAAAAATTGTGAATTTTTTTCCTTTTATGGTGGAGGGTTTTGTTAAGTATCTTTTCATATTTTGGTTAGTTGGAAAGCTTTTGATGAATGATTTTGTTAATGACACATTCATTCCTTTTATGGATAGAAACTTTTTTCTATGATTTGTAGGACACTTTTGAGTAAGGAACCAATATGAAACAGAACAAGTGGAGAGAAGATGAGGGGAACAAAAATACCAGTGTTGCACTTGGGCACATAATTGGCACTATAATGACTTGTGAATGGAAGTGCCAACTTATTTTCTTGGATAAGTTCAAGTTTTTCTCTAACACATTAATTGTCACAAGACACATACCCGTCCATTTATCAAAATTTCGAGATAATGGAATTATAGATGATATTCATAAAAAAATTTAGATAGTGGGTTATTGGCTGTATTCCAATTGTGTTAAATTTTAGGGAAGAAACGTGCCCAAAATGAACTATAAGATCAAGTTAAAAAGGCTAAAAAAAAGATTTACTTGAAAATTTTAAACACTTAATGTACTAGTACTATGTTAGAGGAGCAATATGAATCTTGAGGATAAGAGACCAAAAATGTAGTTTAATCAATTGAAATTTTTATTATGTTTTGTTAAAGATAAACATGAATAATAAATAAAAAGGATAATGAAAGAGATAAGGAAGAGAAGACACATAATATCTATTTTAGTTTATTTTATAATTTAGAATTATAATTAGATTATTATAAAAAAAACATTTAATTTTAGAAATAAAATGCATTTAATTTCGACTATAGAAGCAAGGTAATAAATCATATCATAAAAAACTGTCATTTTATGCTTTGGTTGTTAAAAATCGAAGAGTAAAGTTATGCATATGAGTTTAATCCTTAGCAAAAGTTTTTTTATATGTTCAAAACTAGTGCTACATATACCTCTCAGTTTATGAATAAAATTGAGGGGTAAGATAATTTTTTTAAATATGTGTCACATTATTTACGCAGAATATTAAAATAATTAATTTGTTTACAAACTATATTGTTTACCCAGAATATTATATTGTTTACATAGAATATTAGAGTAGAAATTATTTTGTCAATGAAGATCATATGTTGGATCTTCGAATCATTGAATTTTGGGGAAGATCAAATGGTAGATGCGAGTATATTCTCAATTGTTGTTGCTTGCATTTGTTTCTGATATTCTGCTCTAATAAATATTTAATAACACAAACCTTAAACTCAAATAATTTTCTGCTCTTGCAATCCATCGTAGAGAACTTTTCACGCCAAATGCTTTCACAAGAAAGAGAACTAGATATATAGTGGTGGATGTAGATAGTTTCAAGCGCTTCATGTTTCATTATCAATTTTTTATATTTATAATGCTTTTATAACTGATGTCTTTTAGGTTTCATGTGGATCACTAACGGTAGTGTCTTGAGCTTTGTAACTCATTAAATGGACGACAAATATTTGTTTAAGTACGATACATATCATCAATAAACACGCTTAATTATTCTCTCGGTTATGACAAAAACCGAGGTGAAAATATTTAGCCCTCAATTTCAGTTGAAAACTAAAGTGAATAAGCTTTTATTTTTTTAATTTTAATTTTAAAAATTATATTGTTTACTCAGAATATTAAAATACATTGATTACAATAAATCCAGATTCATCATCGTCGTTGTTATTCTTGGAGAACAACAAATCTTTGTTGTAATTCATATTTTATTACATACTTTTTGTGTGCATTCTTTTCAAGTTCAATGGTTTGTATGCATCCAACTTCTAATAACTTATATGTCCCAATAATTGGAAAATGTTTTTTCTGCACTTGCAATCCATCATAGATATTTTTTTCAAGCTTCTTTAAGTTACAAGATTTAATTATATTGAGCAAATGTTTTCTTAGCAAATGTTTTCACAAGAAAAAGAATAAAATATATAGTGGTGGATATAGATAGTTTGTTGTAGATTGATGTCTTGGAAATATTTTGAACGTTGTTCCTTTATGAATGTAGGGTATAGATTCGTTGTTGTAGATGTGTAACAAAAACTCCACAGTTATATTATAAAACTGAGGGGAAATGTATTTTTTTTTATTAAAAATAAAATAAAATAAGAAAATCCATCGGTTTTAGTAAAATTTCTGAGGTAATACGTTTCAAGTCAAAAATGGTGAATGATAAAAAATTTGAAAGTAACATGTCATGTTTCCATTTCAATTCTTTATCAGTCATTATTTTTTGTGTGCAATTTACACCATATTTTAGAATAAATTTCTCAATGTTGCAACCGAGGAAAGCAGTGTTGTTTTCTTTTATTAACAACATAGGAAGATTATTCTAAAAATACAACAACATCAACACTATTATGTGAGATATATTGCAAGGGAAGAAAAGTGTTTTGTTCAAAATAAAATAACATAGAATATTGAATATTTTTTCTGTCTTGCAATTCATCCCAAAGAATGATGCATACAAGTTCGGGGTGGCTACATATAAGCTAGGATTAGGATAAAATCTGATTAACGAGTGTTTTTATAGTAAAATCTAATTATTTTATCTCTCAATTATTACAGATACTGAAGGGATAGATCATTTAGTTTACAAATAAAAAAATAAATAAAAAGAAAAGTTTCACTTATAAAAAATAAAAACATAAACTACATAAGATGAAATTCGAAGCATGTCCTGAATTGTTTTTTCTCTCGATTTTATTAAAAACCGAGATAATATATGATTTTTATTTTTAAAACAAATAAAACATGACATGTCTTGATATTATACCTCAATTTTTTGTTAGATTAGATGAAATCTTTATCATGAAATGTATTATTTATAGTAGTGTTAGTCTTATCACACTTAGGAGATTTTTCATCATAATAAAATCAATTACAACTATTAAGGTATTTTATATTCCAACTAACAATATCCTAGATTTATTAACACAAAGAACTTATTAGAATTTAGTGTATTTGTCTTCTTAATGAATTTGATTACAATTTATCCTTTTGAGAAAAATACTCTAAGAATAAGATTTGGTTATGTAATATTATCTGAGTTTTGATGATAATAAATGAGTATGTTTGTATGAACAATTTTAATACTCTAATGTTTGTTATTGTTAAGTACTTATCAAACATGTCATACTTCTGATGAATGGCGTGACCAAGACATTAGAAGAGAATTAGTTTCGCTTCTGCGCTACACAAGTTCTGTTGAACAGTAGCAAGAAACTCCAGAAGACTCTGAAGTGTAGACTTTGATGTTTGTCTAAAGAAACCAGTCAGAAGATCTGAAGACAGAAGTTGCTACTTAAGTCCAAATGCTAAAGACTCGTGTTTCTGAAGACAACGGGTTCTAAAGAAACAGTTAGAAGATCTGAAGACAAATTTTTTAACTTAAGTCCAGATGCTAAAGACTCAAGTTTCTAAAGACAGTGTGTTCCAAAGAAACAAAGTTAGAAGATCCGAAGACATCGTTTCTACTGAAGTCCAGATGCTAAAATATTTAATTTCTAAAAAGACAACCTGTTTTAAGAAGAAAAAGTTAAAAGATCTGACGACAACATTTCTACTGAAGTCCAGATGCTGAAGACTCGTGTTTCTAATAACAAGGTTCTTAAAAGGATTCTTAAATAACCAAGTGCTAAAGATTCTAAAGAGGAAAGTTCTGAAGATTCCAAAGACTTGAAGTTCTAAAGATCCAAGACTTTCTACAACGGGTTCTCAAGACCAAGTGCTGAAGACTCTAAAGACGTAGTTCTTAAGACTCTGAAGACTTGAAGCTCTTCTGATCCAAGGTTCTCTACAACGAGTTCTCACGACCAAGTGCTGAAGACTCTGAAGACTGGAAGTTCTGAAGACCTTATGTTATGTTCCCGCTTCTAAACTCATACTCGCAGAAGCCTCTGAAGTGCAGAAGGAATGAATATAATGTTAACATGGTACAATAGTACACAGTACGAAAAAAACTTATTCCACTAGCTTGAATTATGGAAGAGAAAAATATGTAGCAGTACTATTTGTAACGACTCTTTTTCAAATAGCCAATGACTCTATTTTTCTTGGCTATATAAGAAAATAATCGTATGTTTAAAATGTTGTTGGTGTTCAATATTGAAATGAAAGTTATCATTATTGGAACACAACCAAAAAACTATCAACCACTATAACAACAACAAGAATAAGTGTTATCAAAATGATTCTTCAATAATGTTGATAATGATTACAATGAAATCATTGATTCACAATGTGCTTAATTTCGTATGTTGCATAAAGCTTGCTAAGTTGTAGAAGATAACGGAGATGGTCATGAAAGCTTCAGTTACAAATCCACAACATAAATGTTGTGCTCTAAAGTGACCATTGAAGAAAATAGAACAATAGTTGTTGTTCAAAATATTCTAAGGTGAATCAATATGAAGAAGTTATTCTCTTTACTACATTAAGATCAACAAGGCTTCCAGAAGCTTATGAAGAAGAAGACTTCAACAATTCAAGTGCTTTGGGTTTTGTCCAAGAAGAAGCTACTTGAAGAAAAGAAGACCACACATCAAACTACAATACAATGTAATATTTTTAGTGTGCATTAGTATCTTCTAATGTATGTTTAAATTCTGTTTTCATCCAGCTTGTGTAGAAGCATATTATTGTAAACAAATGTAAATCAAACAGTTGTTTGATGATACCTTGAGAGATTGAGTGAAGGTTTATGCTCAAGAAGATAGGGATTGAAGGTCATTATGAAATCTTGATAGTTGATTCTATTGAGCCAATGGTAGTCATATCTCAAAGGGGGCTGAGTGAAGGTCAGCCTTGTGAGATCACTGATGGATATCATTCGAAGGAAATCATGGTAGGAGATTCTGAGGGATCAGATTCTATTGAGTCAATGAACGTTATATCCAGTTTGGATCCCTGAACACGTCATTGGATGTTAGTCACCGGAGGTTGTCTGTTCGATTGTAATCAAATCAGTTATAGTGGATTAAGTCCTTGAGTTCAAGGCGAAATCAACTTGGAAGGATGGACTGGACTAGCTTGGGGGTTTCTCAAGTGAACCAGGATATATCACATGTTCTTTACTTTTACTTATGCCTAATATTTTATGTTTTCATAACTTAGTTAGAAGCATTGCTTAGAAGAAATATCCAGAAGCGTTGTTTAACAAACAATACTTAAAAGCGAAAGTTTGTCAAGAAAGGAAAACCCAATTCAAATCCTCCCTTTCTTGTGTTTTCTTCACACCTTCAAAAACAACCAATGAAACAATAATATAATATCTTAACATAAATGTAAAAAAGTTTTTATCTAAATACAAGTGTTTTCTCTTTCGATAAAAATGTATAGAATTTATATTACTCGGTGTTTTGAATGTTTCTTTCGTTTTTATTTGTTTGTGTAAAGTTTTTTTAAAGGTTTTTGAATAATTCACTTCCAAAAAATATTTATGTGTTAAAAATTTAGATCAATAATATTATAATTGACAACATAGATAATAATTTAATAACTTTTAATCTAATTAGTGCAACAAAAGTTTCACACAGGCAATACTTTCTTATTGATTATAGATTTGAGCTATTAGTTTTAGCCTTGTATTACCACCTCCTTTTGTTTATTCAATTTGTTTCTAAAATTATACTTTGTTCAAATGATGTCCTTTAATTTTGGTGGTGAAATGAGATCTTAAACGTTGTTTTGTTGAAACTGGTTGAATTCTTCTTACATAGCTATTATAAGGGAAAGTACTCCAACCAAATAATATTAATGTCTAAAAGAGGATATGATTCTCAATTATTCTTCTTTTCTTTCTAAGATGTGATCTTCACGGTGAGACGTTTTATATTTCTATTGATGATTAGGATCAAAGGTATATTCTATAAAACTCCAAATTAGAATTAATTATTTATTTGATTATTGGTGAATTTTTGTTGATTATCTGTGTGATATATATGGTATGTTGTGGAATAGTGTGAGGTAAGGTGCTAATTAGAATAATTTAGATCTAAATAATTTTATTTAATTATTTAGATGTTATAATATAGTTTATAATAATTAGAATTATTTAAATAATAGTCCTATTTAGTTATTAATAAAATAAATTAAAAAAATAGAATAATTGGTGTATAGAGATAATGAGGACATGCGATAATATATGGTGATAAGTGAGGGCATCAAGGGAATAACATAAAAAGGATCTTAGGGGTAAAAAATAAAAGATGAGAATAACGATCATTCTTGTACGATCGTAGAATTGGGAGAAACGCAGAGAAGAGGCTAGGGCTTAAGGGATTTTTCTGTAGAACGCGGAGAAAAAACAAAGTTGTTAAGATAATAAGGTAAGGGGTCTTAATCATTGTTTATTATGATCGATAGAAGGTTAGGATAATGTAGAGTTTGTTGTGTGATTTATTTGATGAACATGTGATTTATTTAATGAACATGTAATTGATTTGATGAAATAGATGATGAAATTGTCGATGTTAATGATGTTTCTATGCTATGATTTTGACCATAATATATATATCGATATGTATTTTGATGTTGCTATGTGTTATATGAATATTATTATGAGTTTTGGACTGATTTTGGTGTGAAAATCACAATTGGAATGAGGTTGGATAGTGAAGAAATTGCAACTGGAAGTTATAGGTTCGTGACCGCCGTCAGGCGAGTTTGGGGCGAGCAGAGCGCTTCCAGCGTCGCCAGGCGATGCAAGCGGTGATGGAAATGGAGAAAAAGCAAGTTCCTATAAAATGTATGGGAGAAGGTTTATCTCTCCAGCGCCGCCGGGCGAGCGAGTTGCGATGGACCCACCTCCAGGCGATGCAGAGGCGACGCAGTCTGGTAGAATTTTCAAAGTATCGTAACTTGAGTTTCAAGAATCAGTTTGATGCGTTGTTCAAAGTTTTGGGAAGCCGACATTCTGAACTATAATGTGATAGAATAATATGAGCTGTTTTATGCATGATTTTAATACCTATGTGTTTATGATATCGATAATTTATATGTTGATATTGCTATGATATTATGTTTTAATGACGAATGTGATATTGTTGTGAAGTACCATGAAGATGATTATGTGATGATTCTATGATGATTATGTGATAATTATATGAATGATGATGAACTTGACTAGCCGTGTTCGAATTTTCATATGACGTTGTTATACATCATGCATTCATAGCATTTTTGGGCGGTGGTGCTCTATTTTGGAAGGTGTTCTACTTATGACGAGCCTCAATCCCATTGTGTGGATTGTATGTGTTTATAATGTGCTCCAGTTCCAAGAGAGAACCGATCCTATGGTGAGGATCTTTGAAGTGTGATGATCAAGTGTTCATCAAAGATTTTGGTACGACGTACATTTAGTCAGTTGTGCTGCATTAACATCTTATGTGACATTGCATAGTTTTTTCGATGAGTTTTCATGTGTTGATAATTGTGAATTGTGTGATTATATGATGTTTTGACGATGAAAGAAGTGTAAGTGATATTGTGATGTATCTGTGAGTATGAAGTATTTATGAGTAATATGTGTGGTTATGTTATCACGTTGTTATAACTACTAATCTTTTCCTTATATCTTTTATAATAAATTGTGATTACTCACCCTTTCTGTTTGAATGTTTCCTACACGTGGGTAACGTGAAGGTGATCAGGAGTAGTTCGTAGAAGCTTTGAAGATAGTTTTAGAGTGACGTATTTAGTTCGATGCATTAGTGGTGCCTTGCTCTGATATGTAACATCGGGTTGAGAACGCTAGGTTTGAAAATGACGTTATTTTTGTTAACATGTTTTTATGAGGATTTTTAGATGTTAAATGGTGTTTAATAATGCCTTTCGATGAGAAGATTATACTTGAGGTTTGAAAGATGAATGAAGTTTTCTTTATGACTATGATTATCCGCTGTAAAGTTTTACTGACGTGTTGTTGTTATATTAAAGAAAATGATATCTTAATTGTTGTAACTCGTGTTACGGAGCAGGATTGTTTTATGATGTTTTCTATAAAGTGTAATACCCTTGAGTGGTGATTTTATTCTATTTAATTTGTAAATTATATGAGAAATACACGCGGGGTTAAGAGGGTGATACATTAGTGGTATCAAAGCAGGTCGGTCTGTCCGACCATGTTTTTATACAAGTTTGTATTCTAGTGATCGAATTGTATGTAAACACAATCGAAGTTTCGTTCCTCTAATGATGTTTGCCTATATGCAGAGAGAAATGGTCGAAGGAAGGAATGATGATGCAATTGCTGAGGCTTTGGAATCATTAGCTCAAGAAATGGTCCAGAATTAGCAGAATCCCCAGAATGTTGGAGGGAATGATGAGCTACGTGCTTTAGAAAGGTTTCAGCGAAACAATCTGCCGATCTTTAAAGGTTGTTGTAGCCCAAAATTTTCCCTCCCATTTTCACACAAGACATACTCCTAGAGGTCCTCAATTGCTAAAGGTTGACCAAGAATTGATCAGACAAATTCTCCTCCTAAGGCAATAAGCCTCTAACTAGGGTTTCAATTTTAAGCAAGATGTGTGAGTCCCAAGGATCCCAAATGTTATCCATTGTCCTAATATGTTCTCAAGATCATCCATGCCAAATTTCATGCCTTGAACAACAAGTTTGCTCAATCAACAGCTCAAATGCCTGAAAATCAACTATACTAGGTCAAAAGTCAACTGTGGCCCAAATACAGTCAAACTTCAATATTTTTGGTCAAAATCAACATTTTGAAGTAATATCCATCATTTGATCAAGGGTTGATCATGATTCCTCAAGAAATGCTCCTAACTCATCAAAAGTCAAAAATGGCAAGTTAGGGTTTCTATAGGAAAAGTCAACTAAACTTTGACCAGGCATAACTTTCTCATACTTTATCATACTTTATCAGAAATTTTTCCAACAAGGCTCATTTTTAAGATAATCCAATTCCCTACAACTTATATTCAGCCCTCAAGTTCAAGAAATGCACCATTGGAAAGATACAAGCTCAGACATTATAGGTCCTTTAAAAAAGTCAACAAAAACACCTTTTGGGTCAAATCTCCTTACATGAACATGGAAGATCCAATTGAGATAAAACCAAAAGGGTTGTTTAGAGGACATCCTAATCTCTATAAAAAGTCAAAGAACACCCTCTTAGGGTTAAAATTGAGAAAGATATACATTGCTAAAGTTGACCAATTTTATGAAAATGCACAAAAGTCAATGTGAGCAACTTGGATTATTTTCAACTAATGGGCGTGGGTTTTGGATCTCAAACATATCCAGGGACTTATGCAAGACATTTAAGTCCATTATTTTATTTTTATGAGACTTGTTTTTATTTATTTGAATTTTTATTCATTTAAATATTAATAAATCAAATAAAATAGTAAAATGATGAATTAAATCCAAAGATTTGTTTTATGATCAGATCATGAGCCTAAAATCAGAAGATTGAATCAAAAACTCGTGTAAAGGCTGATTGGAGAGAGATGAGCAAGTTTTGGCCAAAATTAGAAACATAAAATTCCAAATGCAAATCAAATCTTTTCTACATAAATATTCAAGATTCAATCCATATTTGTTGACCTAATGGGATACACTATATATGCATAAATGTTCCAGACCTAAAGCAGGCGCAACTGCTACAAAAAAGACCTTGTTACAAGCTTGAAATTTCAAAGAAAAAGTGTCAATCGGATTTGGAATTGCAGAAGGATTCAAGGTGTTCTGAAGCTTGCAATCAATTCCTGGAGGCATTCTGAAGCTAGCTGTATCACTCCCAAGCGCCAAAGCTCCAAGAATCGTGCCCAACACAGTCACGGTTTGTCTTTCTTTTTTGAAAACGATTATGGTCATACGTTAATTTCTTGTTTTGATGAACGTATGACAATATGGTCCCTTAATGTCCTTCGAGTTGCCTATGAGAAATGATCTTGTCCCTCGATGTTGCCTATATGATGATAGTCCCTTCGAAATGCTAAGGTATCCTTACATGTTGCCTTCAATGACTATAAAAGTCCCTTTCGATAGTCCCTCAACATCCAACGATAGAGCTACCTACTCACTAATAGTAGGATAGAACTATCTAAAGGAAAGGAGGAAAAGAACGCCTTTTTCGAGCAGGTAGACAGTTCTTAAATACTTGCTCAAATCTGATTTTTTTACACTTACACAATTTCCAAACTCTTTTTTCAAAAAACTCTTTATCACACTCTTGAGGACTGATACAAGAGTTATCATAAAAGCAAACAAAATCTTTCAAAACACACGAACACGAAAACAGTTTTCAAAAATGAGCAAGTACCTAAGAGCCCGTGGAAAACCACAGACGGAAAGGGTGCTAACACCTTCCCTTTTCATAATCTACCCCCTTACTCAGAAAATCTCAAAAAAGGTATTTTTCTGTTCTTTTCACCCTTTCCTTTGTTGGATAAAAGAAAAGTCGGTGGTGACTCTTGCTTACCGCGATATTTGCGAACAAAAAGTACAAACCAGTATTAACAATCAGTTCTGCCACGTATCACAGAAATGGCGACTCTTCTGGGGAAAATAAAAAGTGGGGTTTACCTTAGGGTTTAGTTCCTTTATAATCTATTTTCTTTGTCTGTCTTGATTGCTTTACTTTTAAGGGTATTGTTTGGGTTACTATAGATCCTACACCCGGATCTGGGGAAATCTTTTAGGTATGTAGCAATAGATCATGGAAACTGTGCGGGGTATACCGGCACGGTTGAAGCGATGGCTACGTTTATGCGACACTTTGGTTGGTACCGGTAGCCCTTGAGTTAATCAAGGAGAATACGGGGCCGCTGCGTGGTGTCATGAAGTGTCAACTGACCTTATAACCTTAATTGAACAACTTGGCTATTAGGACATAGTGAGATAGCCGTCTTTGGTGTATTCCCAAAGTCGGTTGATACTCGATGCTACACTCATTGAGATTTGACTCCCGAGTTTTGTTTGGTTGCAAGTCAGTTGTCTATCGTCACGAAACTTGTGGGAAAGATCAGTGATATTGAGATCCCTTAGAACCCGGTTACTATTTATAGGACAAGTTTGAACCAATCAAAACTTCAAGAGGGTATTACCTTAAAACTCATGCAAGCCTTAAACCTAAGGTCTTTATGTGATTTGCTTGTGCTTGCTATATCTCTTATTTCTTAGCATAATCATGACATCATAACATGGCATATCATACTAACCATTTCAAGGATTTTCTAGGGCTTATCTTTGTCTTGTTTTGTAGGACATGACATCCGCTCGCAGGAACACTATCCAAGTCAACCTTGTGAAAGTACCTCCTCAACTCAAGGAGTTAGCATCAAGGATTCCTGAAAGCTCTCCCTTCACTGAAAAACATGGTCAACTTCTCAACTTGGTCACTTCAAACCCTGATGAAGAAATGTTAAAAGTGCTCTTTCAGTTCTTTGACCCGTTACACCATTACTTCACTTTCCATGATTACCAGTTAGTGCCTACTATGGAGGAGTTTTCTCGACTATTAGGGGTGCCTATCCTTAATCAGTTACCATTCAACGGTATGGAAAGAGACCCAAAACCCAAAGAGATTGCTCAAGCTCTGTCTTTACAACGGTCTGATGTAGTGGAAAATTGGGAAACCAGAAGAGGTGTCCAAGGATTTCCAGCTAAGTTTCTATTTGAGAAAGCTCACTATTTTTGGGATACCCTAGATTTACAAGCTTTTGAAGAAGTGTTGGCACTTCTCATCTATGGGATGGTACTATTCCCTAACATGGACCACTTTGTAAATGTGAATGCGGTTAAGGTTTTTCTATCTCATAATCTGGTGCCTACTTTACTTGGGGATATTCTACACTATTTTCATATTCGCACTCTAAAGAGAAGAGGGACCCTTCTGTGTTGCACTCCTCTATTGGCTAGGTGGTTTATTTCGCACCTACCCCGGTCTGTTTTGAAGAATGAGCAGGGTAAGAAATGGTCTCGTAGGTTGATGTCCCTTACACATTCGAATGTTCATTAGTGTTATCGATCCTTGGAGAATGTTACCATCATTGATCGCTGTGGGGAAGTCCCTAATGTCCCTCTCTTAGGCATTAGGGGAGGAATCACTTATAACCCATGTTTGGCGCTGCGACAGTTTGGTTATGCTAGAAGGGATGGTCCTCACGACACACTTGTCCAAGGAATCACATTTGACTATGAGAATTATGTTCATGGTTATCGTAAGAGGTTCATTCGAGCTTGGGGCATGATAAACAGAGTTCATAGCGAGACACTGGGGCACAAGAATTCCATCCCTCTTGAGCCTTACCTCAAATGGGTACGAGCTCGTGCTCAATGTCTTATGATGCCTTACCCTGCCATCTTACCTGTGATCATGGAGCCAATTGCAGAGGGAGACACTCCTTACATTGTTCTTCATCCTGACATGCCAACTGATTTTGAGGAGCTACGAAAATCCTGGATCTAACTCAAAGAAGAACGGGATGCCTTTGAAACCCAATTCTATGCCAGTGAGAAGAAGGTTTTAGAACTCACCAGGTTACTTCACGAGGAGAAGAGTATAAATGCTTACATTGCACCAAATAGGATGCGCCTATGGGAAGCTTGAGTCTTTCTTTGCTTGGAGAGTTTATATTTTTGGCTTTGTTACTTCCCTTGCAAGCCCAAGAGGCATCATGGTCACTGATAAAACTTCTTAATGCAATTAACATTTTCTCGCTTTCTGTTTAAGCAATTTTAAGTCTTAGAAATCCTTGAAAACATTGCATACATACTATTGTACCCCAAAATTTGCCCTCTCATTTATCAAGACTTTTCTCACAAGACTTCTTGGACTCAAGACAAGATTAGGGTTTGGTCAGCTCAAGACACCTCATCTTGCACTGATAACCCAAAATTAGGGTTTTAGTTTGCACAAGGATTTTTGGATCACCAATGTTTCATGTGACTTTCATACATCATTTTGGACCCCTAAGATTGCTCATGATAAGTTTCAAGCCTTGAACCACATTTTTGATCAGTCAATTGGACAGTTGACCTAAAAATCAGCTGTATTGGGGAAAAAGTCAACCATGGCCAATTTACAGTCAAACTTCATAATTTTTTATCCACATCAACATTCTAGACTCATATGTATCATTTGATCAAGTTTGGATCACAACTCCTCAAGAAATTTGATCAAATCATCAAAAGGGCAAAATGGTCAAAATTAGGGTTTTGACTGAGAAAGGGCAATTTCTGATTTTTTTAACCTAGCCAATGACCAATTGGGTTCAAGCATGATTTCAAGGATTCAATGGCATCATTTTGACCTAACTACATGGTTCAAAAGATCTCAAGTTCATTGGATTGACAGATGAAATTTGCAGTCAACTGATCAAAAGTCAACTGTATATTGAAAATTCAAACATTGACTTTTTGGTCAAAATCAAGTACCAAGGGTCATAATTCATCAAGATATGTCAAAACATGAAACTTGTTCATCAAGAAAACCAATTTTGAAAATTAGGGTTTTAATTTGAAAATTTTCATAACTTAGAATTTTTCTAAGTATAAAATTTTTATTATTTTTTCTCAACTTTTCACCACTTTTTCACCATGATGCATTTTGATTCAAGGAAAGTTCCAAACATGAAAGTTGTATTCCTACATGAAATCTACAACTTTGATTCACAAACTTTTACCTAAAGATGCTTGTATCTCAAGTTATGAATTTGTGAATACATGCTCATGAACTTCTTAACTTAGTGAAATTTTGCCCTAATTTAGGCAGGTTTTGGACCCAACTTCATGCCAACTTTTCACCTAGTTCCAAGAGGTATATCAAAATGCATTTCAAATATGGATTATAGATCATATTTCAAGCTTTCCAAAATGTCCAAGAACTCTCCAAGATCATTTTTGAGTAGGGAGAATCGAAGAAGGGAAGTTGACATTTTCTCACTTTTTGTTCAAGCCATTTTCATATAGCATCAAGTTGCAAATCAAATCTATGCTGGTTATATCTTGCTTTACAGGTCCTAAGCTTGCTATACACTCCATACTTTAAATGCATACTCAGAAGCTAAAGCCTTTATCCTTGCTTTTGAAGCTTTACACAAGTTGTATTTCCATTTTGGGCAAAAAGGTTACAATGCCATTTTCATAAAGATGAACTTTTGCAACTTTGTCAATCTTGAGCCTTGAACCTGTCCCCTTGATGCATACAAACCACACAGGTCTCAAGAAAGTTGTACAAGCTCATACCAACCCTAAACAAGCTGATACAAGCATGTGAAGCATGTGTCTTGTCACTTTGCTTCAAGTACAAGAAAGTGGGCAAAAAGGCTAGCATTGATAGATCTGTTGGGAAGCTGACTTTGGATCACTTCTATACAAATATACAAACTTTGCACAAAGCATAACACGCTTGGCTTGCATCTAGAACTTACTAAAACTGAAAAATACCACAAAATTGCCCAAACTCACAGTTTTTTACAAAAGCACAGCCAACTCTCATTTGGCTCGTGCGTTTTGTGTTTAATCACTTCAAACATCTTATTCACTTGATACCTAGCCAATCCAAGCCATCACCCTGGTTCTGTAACCCCCGTTTCAGAATTTGCCATTTTCAACTTGGAAGCTTGCAGTTGGACTTGGTCAGAGAGTTCCAGCCATCCTCAGAGCCAGATAAGAATTGGAATAGGTTCAGGGAAGTTCAAGGAAGCTTAAACAATCACCAGGACTCCATTAAAGTCCCTACTTTGCCCTATTCGATTCCAGCTGAAGAACGTATTTTCTTAAACTCTATCTCTGTAAATAGGCAACCTCAAGCCACGATTTGTGAAAGAAAAATGTAGTCCTTATCATAACAAAGTTGTACATACCATTACTTTGCATTTATATTACTTGTGCTAAGAGAATTTGAAGATTGAAAACTCTGAAAAAGTTAGGTCACGAATTAGGGATTCAAAAATTCTCTTTGATCTTTAAGAGTTAGGTTACATAATTTATATGATTGGAATCGTGAGCTCAAATGCCACATTTTTCATGTTATGAGTTTTTGTTTTTATGCAAGCATAAGCAAGTTACAGGTTTGAACATGGAAGCGCGAGAAGGAGAGAACGAAGGACATGTATGAAGTTCTTCTGGGCTTTTTGGCGCCTTGGCCTTTTTGTTTTTGCTATTTGCACCCCTTGACTTGCTATTACACCCCCTGACTAACTTTTTATATTTTTGCATTTTTCTTCATATTTTTATATTTAATACTTTTATTTATTTTTCTTAATGATAAAAAATAGTAAAAAATGATTTATTTATTTTCACACTTTTATTTTATTTTTTTATTATTTTCTCACATGAAGAATAGTTTATTTTGATAAATAGAGTTTATTTTCTTAAATAGCTTATAAATAATTAAAAATACTTAATATTTTTTATTATACATTTTATACTTACAAATACCAATTTTTTACACATATTTAATTTTTTAATATTTACATATAATATTATTTATTATTTTCTTATATAAAAAATGTACAAAATAATAATATGAAACATGTATTTTCTTTTAATTGAAAATTAGGGTTTCACCCCTTTCAAAAAGAATTAATTATTTTTCCTTATTTTTAGGTTTAAGTTAAATATTTCTTTTATACAAAAACAAAACATAAAATATTTTTCTAACATGAACATATTGCATTTCATTTTAAATATTTGTCTTATTTATTTAAATTCGCGCATATTTGATTTGGTTGTAATAATATATTTAGTTTTATATTTGTGCAAAATCCCCATTCAAACTTGTATTCCCCCCTCCCATAAAAATTGTTGTAATAGCTTAGTATATTTACATTACGCAATTTATCGCTCTATATACCATGATTAGTAATTAGGGTTTGCATGACAAGAACAAAAACAAAGCAAAATAGAAAACCCTAAATACAAGACAAAAGCATGAAAATGACACACTTTGCACACAAGCACCCTTAGGGTTTCTCCCACTTGGTTGCCTAAAATAAAATGGCCATGTTACGCATGCGAAGTATCTTGGAAAAACAAAACAAGTATAAGATCATAGTCCCTTGATGATGCTATTCAAAGGTTGCCTAAACAAAATGATCTTGGTCCCTAAAAAATGCTAAGATACTTGGCAACATTGCTATCATGGTCATACGATGACCCACGCCCGTCCCGTTTACATCCAAAGATAGGTTTGCTTACCAAATCAATGGTAAGTCAACAATGTCAAAGGAATAAAAATGCACAAGAAAGACATTTGAGTAGGTAGATGGCTTCTAAGTTACTTGGTCCATTTCAAACAACAATCCTTGCTATTTTCAAAAACAAACACATACACACATTTCAAAATATCTTACAAAATATTGAAAACATTTTCAAAAGACAAACATCTTTGTATACATTATTACGAACGAGAATCATTACAAAGATTGCCTAAACAAAGGCCTCTTTTACAAAATACTTTCAAAACCACACCAAACACCATTTCAAACAAAGCAAAGCAAGTGATCTAAGCAAGTAACTAAGAGCCCATGGAAAACCATGGATGAAAAGGGTGCTAGCACCTTCCCTTTTCATAATCTATCCCCTGAACTCAAGAAAACATATCAAAGGTCTTTCCTGTGCTTTTTTTACCTTTCCTTTTGGATAAAAGAAAAGTCGGTGGCGACTCTTGCTAACTGCGACATTTGCGGTAAAACGTAAAACCTCAAGTCAGTTCTCCCATCGTATCACAGAACTGGCGACTCTGCTGGGGAAAATTATAAAAGTGGGGTTACCTTAGGGTTTAGATCACATTTATTTGCTTACCTTGTTTGACTTGTTTGCTTTACATTTTGGTTCTATTGTTTGGGTTTGAATCCTCCAACCGGATTTGGGAAACATTATAGGTAAATAGCAATACGTTGTGGAAACCGTGCGGGGTATACCGACATGGTCTAAGAAATAGCTATGTTAGTGCGACATATTTGTGGGTACCAGTAGCCTTTGAGTCAATCAAAGAGAATACAGGGCCGCTGAGTGATGTCATAAAGCACTAATGAACTTATAGAACCCTTTACTTGACCAACTTGGCCTTTTAGGATGTAATGAGATGACCGACTTTGGTGCAGTCCGAAGTTGGTAGATACTCGATACTACACTCATTGAGGGTTGGTTTCTTGGAATACTTCGGTCGCTAGTAAAGAGGCTTGAACTGAAATAATGAACAAGGAAACAATCCAGTGATATTGAGCTCCTTAGAACCCGATTACTATTACTAGGACAGGTTGAGCCAACTAAACTTCAAGAGGGGTACTTACCTATGAAACCCCATGCAAGCCTAAACTAAGAACTTGTTTGATTTGCTTGTACATATATACTTGTGCATAACATCATGGACATCATGAGCATCATATGCATCCACTAACCATTTCAAGGATTTTGGAAATTCATCTCTGTTCTTATTTTGTAGGATATGGAGTCACTTTGCAGGAAAACTATCCAAATCAACCTTGTAAGAATTCCTCCACAACTCAAGGAGCTAGATTCAAGGATTCCTGAGAATTCTCCATTCACCGAGAGGAATGGTCGTCTACTAAACTTGGTCACCTCCAACACAGAGGAAGACATGATGAAGGTTCTCTTCCAGTTCTTTGACCCTTTGCATCACTGCTTCACATTTCCTGACTACCAGCTTGTGCCTACTTTGGAAGAATATTCTCAACTCTTGAGGATTCCCATTCTCTATCAACTACCTTTCAACGGTAGGGAAAGAGATCCAAAGCCAGAAGAGATTGCTCAAGCCCTGCACTTGCACTCATTTGATGTCACAACCCATTGGGAAACTAGAAGTGGTGTCAAAGGCTTCTTGGCAAAGTTCTTGTTTGAGAAGGCCCAAAGCTGTTGGAACTCCTTGGACTTGCAAGCTTTTGAGGAGATTGTGGCTCTTCTTATCTATGGGATGGTCTTGTTTCCCAACCCTGACCAACTCATAGATGTGAGTGCTGTCAAAATCTTTATGTCACGCAATCCAGTGCCTACTTTGCTTGGAGATATCTTACACTCTTTTCACACTCGTACAATGAGGAAAATAGGTGTTCTTATATGTTGCACTCCTCTCCTGGCAAGATGGTTTATTTCTCATCTTCCCCAATCAGTCTTAAAGAACGAGCAAGGTTTGAGGTGGTCACAAAGGTTGATGACACTTAAACATTCATATATTCATTGGTGTTCTCGATCCAAAGAGAATGTTGTCATTGTTGACCATTGTGGGGATATTTCTAATGTCCCTCTACTTGGCATTAGGGGAGGCATCACCTGCAACCCGTGCTTGGCTCTAAGACAGTTTGGTTATGCCCGAAGGGATGGCCCACATGATATGCTGATTCAAAGCTTAGTTTTCGACTATGGAAACGACGATCAAGGACTTCGCCAAAGATTCATCCGAGCTTGGAGGATGCCAAACAAGGTGGATATCAAGACTTTGGGACACAAGAATTCCATCCCTCTTGAGCCTTACCTCAAGTGGGTATGAACCCGCGCTCAAAGTCTTATGATGCCTTATCCTGCCATTCTCCCAGTGATTATTGAGCATGTTAAGGAGGGAGAAGTTCCATACACTATCCTACATCCTGACATGCCTACATCACTCGAAGACCTACAAAGGGATTGGATACAGCTCAAAGGAGAGCGCGATACTTTCGAAGCCCAATTCTACGCAAGCGAGAAGAAGGTTTTAGAACTCACTCGACTACGTCATGAGGAGCAGACTCTCAATACCTACATTGCACCAAAGAGGATGCGCAATGTCTTTTTATCTTAGAATTTTGTATTATTTTTCCCTAGGGGCATTGATGTACTCAAATTCTATCTTATTAATATAACGTGTGTTTATTTTTGTTTGAAACAAATTTTAATTCTTAAATCCTTGAAAGCATTGCATGAATACATATCATTCATCATAAAACATAAGCAGGTCTTTGCAACAAGTTTCCTCATCCCTCTACTGTTTATTTCAGCAAGATGGATCTCGAACAAACGGTTAAAGACCTTCAAGCTCAAAATACACAATTTCAACAGTTACTCTTGACCTTAGCCAAGGGGAAGGAGGAGCTAAAGACTCTGCTAGAAAAAGAGAAAGAGAAAAAGAATAAGAAGCCTGCTGGTGTGGTTATCATGGGAAGAAGGTTTCAGGGACAAGCCAGAAGGACCTTGGATTTTCCAACAAAATCTGACGAAGGGGAAAGAAAAGGAAAAGAAACGGAAGTACCATCAGATTCTGAAGAAGAAGAGGAAGAAGAGGACTACTCTAAACAACAATACCCTCCTGCTGATGACAAATACAAACACCTGGAAGAGCGTCTAACTGCTATGGAAATACAAAGAGTACCGGGTCTAGATTTCGAGGAATTGGGGCTGGTGTCAGGAATCGTAATCCCGCCAAAGTTTAAAGTGCAATTATTTTCCAAGTATGATGGGGTATCTTGTCCTAAGATGCACCTCCGCTCATATGTCAGGAAGATTCAGCCGCACTCTGCTGACAAAGACTTATGGGTCCACTTTTTTCAAGACAGTTTATCAGGAACGCAACTTGATTGGTTCTACCAGTTGGAAAGGGCCGATGTCCATAATTGGGAAGACCTGGAAGCAACTTTCTATAAACAGTATCAGTACAACGCCGATTTGGTGCCTACCCGTACTCAACTCGAGATTATGGCTATGGTTTCAAATGAGGGCTTCAAAGATTACGCACAAAAGTGGAGGGATCTAGCCGGAAGGGTGCAACCTCCTTTGTCGGAAAGAGAGTTAGTGGACATGTTCCTGGGAACTCTATCAGGCCCTTTCTTCAATTGGGAGCTCCTCTGCAGGGTTTACTGAATTGATTTTAACCGGCGAAAGGGTGGAAGTTGGTATAAGAAGTGGGAAGATTCAGAAGGATGTGTCTGCCTCTGCAGCTGTAAAAAAACTCTTCACTGGAAAGAAGGAAATGTCTGCTGTCTATTCACATAGAAATCAAGGAAGAACTGAACGTCGACCAATGGTGGGGGCCGTTATGATTCCGAAGCCTGCATCAGACCAGTCGAGAAATAACTAGCCAAGGGTGGAAAGGCCAATCCGGTAATTCACCAAGATTAACATGACTCCAGCCCAGGTCCTACCACATCTTATGAAATTGAATCTGGCGATTTTAAAAGAGGCCCCAAAGAATCCCAATACTGCGTCTCCTCATTACCATCTGAATGCTAGATGCGCATACCATTCTGAAAGTCTAGGGCACGACAACAACAACTGTTGGGCTCTGAAGAACAAAATTCAAGACCTGATAGATGCGTAGGAAGTTGATTTTGAAGCGCCTGAGAAACCGAATGTTATTTCCGCTCTAATGCCTAGGCATGGTCACAATGCCAATGCTGTTGAGGAAGATTTATTTGTTGCCACCGTGGATGAACTGTTAACTATGCTCCCGATCATTAAGTTGAATTTGTTGAAAGCTGGTATATTCCCAGGTTGTGACAAAGACTGCCATGTTTGCCTATCCTCATCATTTGACTGCCCTCTGTTGAAAAAAGGTATCCAACAACTGATTGATAACTAAGAAATTTTGTTTGAGAAAGCTCCTATTTCACCCGTTCCAGTTAAAGAAGTTTCTATCATAACCATCTATGCCAATCCTTCCAGGGTACCTAAAAGACCCTTTAGGATTACATCTGCTCCAAAGACTACTCCACTTAAGATTACAATACCCGGGCTGGTCCCGTACCAATCAGATAAAACAGTACCATGGAATTATGGTGGAGAAATCTACTACCATGGTATCAAACACAATGAACTGACTGCCGAAGAAGAGGGCTCCGAGGAGGACAATTCCGACATCAGTATGAAGGGGTGAAAAACACAAGAAGGGGGGGTTGAATTGTAAAACTGAAATCTTAAAGCAATTGACAAGATATTTTTATCCTGGTTCGTTTGATCTCAAACTACTCCAGTCCACCCGTCAAGGTGATTTCGCCTCTCTCCAACGAGGTCTTAATTCACTATATTCAACTGAATACAAATCTGCTTTAACAACTGCTAAAGCCTTCTTGATTCAAACCACAATCCGGTTTGTCAAGGCAACACTTTCTTACAAAGGTATAAAACAATGTGTGTGAATGTTTTCTACAAAACTTTATCACAACTGTGATGTATACACAAATTAAGCTTAGAAACTTAGATTGCTAAACACTAATGGAGTATCAGAGTTTGTGGTTTAGCAAAACTGGTAGATGAAGATTATTGTTCAGCTTTGTGCGTGTAGAGAATTGGAGAGCATTAGCCATTATAATCTTCGAAGCCTTGTTTATATAGCACTTGAGAAGATGAACGTTGAATGCAAATATTCTTGATTCAATGCTAATAACAAGCTTTCCTTTTTGAGCAGATCTTGTCTAGAATGATGCCGTTGGAATTAATTAGCGTTCAATGCACAGTACCGTTGCTTCTTCAATGCACGTTCTGGCTTGGCTCATTCTGATTCTGCTTCGCTGCTGATGAACTATTTGTTTCTGTATCAGAGTGTTTACGCGCAGTTCTGTTCATCAAGCTTCAGCATATACAAGAGTTGATCATCTGATCTTGACGTTCTGATTCAGCAACTTCTGATGCTGGTGTATCAAATCAAATTCTGATTCTGAAGAAGTGATCTTGCTTATTTCAATCAGCGTATCTGCAAGTCAGAGCATGGTAATTTTAGGTAGCATATAGTTCAAACATGAAACATATAAATACTATATCTTTTCACTTTGTTATCATCAAAACTTAAATATAGGGTACTAGATTCAAACATTGTTCTAACAATCTCCCCCTTTTTGATGATGACAAAAACTAGATATTTTAAATAAAAAAATAACGTGAAAAGGTATCTAGGAAATGTTTCAGAGTTAAGAAGTAAGGAGAAATCAGAGTTAAGAGATACTCCCCCTGAGTTTGTTACTTCCCTTTGATATACGTGTTCTTCAGGATCAGATCTTTTTCTATCTTTGAGCATCAGATTATAGGTCTTTGACTTATCAGAGAGCAGAGCTTCAGAGCTTTTCCTGTCAGAGCTTTGCTTCGGATCAGAGTGTTAGGTCGATCAGAACTTCATATTTGATCAGAGCAACATGAGCTTCTACATTTTGATCAGAGCTTCTAGCTTCTAGTCTTCATAGTGTTCAGGAGCTTCCTTGTGCCTGTAGACTTAAAAACAAAACAGAAAAACATTTCAAGTAATAGAGTTAGAATGTTTGAGAATTTCTGTCTAGTTAGCCGTTATTGATTTTAAATATCATTCTTGTTCTCCCCCTTTTTGTCAGCAATCAAAAAGTGTTGGTGATGTGCTAAAACAATTTAGATCAGAAAAACAAATTATATTAAAATAGTTCAGAGCAAAAGAACATTACACAAACATAGTCAAAACAGTACATCAGAAAATGAAGAAAACATGAAAAATTATGCATGAAAAAGATTTATGGTTGAGGGGGCATGCGTGAGAACAGGCTTTCCAGCATCGCTTGAATCTTTTCAGAAGTTTCATTCTGCTTCTGAACCATGGTGACAACAGTGTCAATTTTGCTGTCCTGTACATCCATTCTTGCTTTCATTTTCTGATCATTCTCTTCCATCCGCTGCTGTAGACGCAAGTCATTCAGCCTTAATTCTTCCAGAGCCTGCCTGTCCAAGGCAGCTTGAGAACTTTCAGAAGGAGGAAGCTTCTCAGAACTTTCAGCGACATCTTCTGCTGGATTTTCTTCAGCCTGAATGGTCTTGTCTTCTGATGGTTGCACCTGTGCAGCTTGCTCTTTCTCAGACCAAGATTCATTGTCCAGAGGGAGCACAACTTCTTGAGGCAGCTGACTCTCAACTTCCTTCAGCAGCTTGCTAAAGTTCTGTTGAGCCTGCTCATAGTTGACGTCCTGCAGCTTGAGGGCTTCAGCACGTACCCATAGTCTGAACTGTGACCAGAGCTGATCAGAAGCAGCTGGGTCGATCATCCCCGGACAGACTTGCTTCAAAGAAGCAATCCATTGCAGCATACCTGTTTCAAAATTCAAAATACCAGAGCCAACATCTGGTTGCTTTGGTTTGGGTATGGCAATTTTGTGTCTTAGATCAGCAAGACGTTCAAGACTTGTCAAGTCAATGAAAGTTCTGCTGGGGTTTTCAGCGGTTTTCTGAGAGGTTGTTTGTTTTGGAGGAAGGGTATCAGAATCAGAGTCAGATATTTCTATTGGAGTGGTTGGAGTTTTTGGAGGTGTTGATTCTAATGAGGATGGCAACTGGGGCCTGACAATAGTGGTTCCACATGGCAACTGGATTGCCAGCGGTGAAGGTTGAGGTGAGTGGGGGTCAGAATGATGAGGAGAAGGGGTTTCATAGCGGTGAAACTCTGTTTGTGGTGCAGGTGGATTATTTTCTGGTTGAGAGGGTGGAATCTCTGATTGCTCAGGGATCAGAGGTTCTTCTGTGAGTGGTTGTTGTTGTTGTGGTTCTGGTTCTGGTTGTTGTTGTATTTCTGGTTCAGGTTGAGGTTCTGGTTGTGGAGGAGGAATATTTGGTGGTTCAGAATTTGGTTGAGCAGAAGCATGTTCACGCTCAATATCAGCTAGCACTCTATCAAGTGCTGGTGTTGTTGAAACAGTTGGTTGTTTGGGAATTTTAATTCTGGTTCTTCTGAGTTGTAAGGCCTCAGAAGGGTCTTCTGGTATGGTTTCATCAATGGTAGGGATTGGAATGGATATTCTGTGAGAGGTTTGAGAAGGGGCAGCAGATGTTGGAATAGTAGATGAAATTGAAATAGGGGCAGCAGATGAAATACCTCTTTTCTTTGGAGTCTGATGAGATGATCCTTCTGTTGGCGCTTTCCTCTTCTTTGTCTTCTTCTGAGTCACTTCTGGTTGGACTTGACTCAGATCTTTGATCTTCAGCTTTGAACCTGTATCTTCTTCCTTGTATGAATCTGGATACTTGAGAAACATATCAGGTTTGGATTCCATTTCAGAAAATTTTGGGAAATCACTCAGAGGCACTCTTCTGCTGGAGATGTCAGCAGTTGAAGTAGTTCTGGGTTCCTTCCTAATATTTTCTATCAGCTTCATCTTTTTCAGGTTCTTAGCGTTCAGCGGTTTTCCAACAGTTGGTTCAAGGGTGCTCAGCACTTGAGCTTCGCTCAGATAATCTATCAGCTTATTCTCTGTCAGAATATCTGATATGAGCCTTCCAAACAGTATCCAGTCCCTTTTGGTCCTTTCTTCTTCTCTTGTTTCTTTGACACTGGTCTTGAGATGGTTGAACAGAAAGTGTGCCAGATTGATCTTCACCCTCTGATCAATAAAGTAGATCAGAAATTGCTGATCCACGTTTATATAATCAGGAGAGCTTGTTGGCTTCCTGTGATTGAAGCAGCCCAGAACAATCTTGGCCCATACTCTGCAGTGGTCCTTCAGATCCTTAATTTTGCTGCTGGGAAATCCAAGAGTGAAAATGCTGTTGGCTACCACACCTATATCAGGGCATCTATCAGCCATGTCCACACAACGGACTCCACCACCACTTTGACCGATTAACCTAGCAATGAGGTCTTCAGAAATTACTATCTTCTTTCCCATGACAGAGGAGATGACTAGATGTTTATGAATCTTGGCGTGAATCCAAAATTCCTTGACAAGCTCTGGGAATGTTGGTCCAACCAACCTATCGAAATACCTCTCCCACTTTTGAGCCCTAATTTCCTCAGTTAGGTCAAATCCATTATCCTTCAAGCTTTCGAAGTCGATGATTAACTCAGAGAGAACTTCAAGATTCTTTACCGGTGTGAGAAGAGTTCTGAGGGGCACCTGATATTGTTCAGAGGTTTCTTTCTTCTGATTGCCTGCAGAAATGCTGGAGGATGCCATTGTTCTCACTAAAAAAGCTTTGAGAATGATTTGAGAGAAAAAGGTTTGTAGGAGATAAACTCAGAAATATGCAGAAAATACTTGAATGATTATGAGAAAGCGTAAAGAATAAGAATGAAGGATTAATGAGTTTAAATAGAGTTTTCAAAAATTATTTTGAAAAATTAAACGTTTTTAAGAGAGAGAAAAAAAATAATGATTGCCATTAACAAGCGTGATTACTTTTCATTAAATGCTTGCTGATTTTGGGGGATTTGAGAAAGATACTTAAAAACGGTTACCAGACATGTGTCTCAATGCACCCAATCAGCGCTTTGCCTTCTCAGAAGCGTGCACGCGTTCTGCTTCAGAGATTTGCTGATGATTGGATGACACTTGTTTGATGTAGTGATCAGCACGTCTGTCTTTGAGATTAGACTCTCAGATCTTTAGACTTGCATCTGATACAATCTGCATGTTCTATCTTTCTGAAAGGAGATTGATCAGAAGTTCACAGTAAAATAATTACATTCTGAAGATAAATACATGGAATTAAAACATTTTCATTCTGGGCATACTTTCATGCTGAGATGTTTCAGAATGAAATTAAACCTATCTTCTGAAAGGGGTTTAGTAAAGATATCAGCCCATTGATGGTCTGTATCTATGAATTTTAAGTTTAAAATACCTTTCTGAATATAGTCCCTAATGAAATGATGTTTTATTTCTATATGCTTAGCTCTAGAATGTAAAATAGGATTCTTACTTAAGCAAATAGCAGAAGTATTATCACAAAGAATAGGAATGTTACTCTCAAAAATCTGGAAGTCTTCAAGCTGACTTTTCATCCAGAGCATTTGTGTGCTACATCCTGCTGCTGCTATGTACTCAGCTTCTGCTGTTGACAGAGCAATTGTTGATTGCCTTTTGCTGGACCACGAGATCAGATTTTCTCCCAGAAACTGGCAGCTTCCAGAAGTACTTTTACGTTCCACTCTGTCTCCAGCAAAATCAGCATCACAGTAGCCTACTAAGCTGTAATCACTAGATTTTCTATAAAACAAACCCAGATTAGTAGTACTTTTCAGATACTTGAAAATTCGCTTAACAGCTGTTAAGTGAGATTCTCTAGGATCTGATTGGAATCTAGCACAAATACATACGCTGAATAAGATATCAGGTCTTGAAGCAGTCAGATAAAGGAGAGAACCAATCATACCTCTGTAGACTTTCTGTTCTACACTTTTGCTTACCTCTTCTCTTTCCAGAATGCACGTGGGATGCATTGGAATCTTTGATGGCTTACATTCTGAGAGGTCAAATTTCTTCAGAAGATCTCTGATGTATTTGCTCTGATGGATGTAAGTTCCCTCTGGAGTTTGATTGATCTGAATTCCTAGAAAGAATTTCATTTCCCCCATGAGGCTCATCTCAAATTCTGCCTGCATACACTTAGCAAATTTTCTTCCAAGAGAAGGATTAGTAGAACCAAAAATAATATCATCAACATAAATTTGACAGACTAAAATGTCACTCTTAACTGTTTTACAGAATAGAGTATTGTCCACTTTCCCTCTGGTGAATTCATTTTCAAGCAGAAAGTTACTTAGCCTTTCATACCAAGCTCTGGGAGCTTGTTTCAGACCATACAGTGACTTTTTTAGTTTGAAAACATGTTCTGGATGTTTTGTATTTTCAAAACCTGGGGGTTGGTGAACATAAACTTCTTCTTCTATATAACCATTTAAGAATGCACTTTTGACATCCATCTGATACAGAGTGATGCCTCTATTAACAGCAAATGAGATTAAAAGTCTGATAGATTCTAACCTGGCGACTGGGGCAAAGGTTTCTGTATAGTCTATCCCCTCTTGCTGACTATAACCTTGTGCAACCAGTCGTGCCTTGTTTCTGATGACTTCACCTTGTTCATTTAACTTGTTTCTGAACACCCATCTTGTTCCAATGACGTTGAATCCTTTTGGTCTGGGAACGAGATCCCATACGTCGTTTCTGGTGAATTGATTCAGCTCTTCTTGCATTGCCAGAATCCAGTCATTATCCAGAAGTGCTTCATCAATAGAAGAAGGTTCAATCAGAGACACAAGTCCCATAAGAGTTTCTTCAGAGTTTCTGAAGCTTGCTCTTGTTCTGATTGGATCTTCCTTTCTTCCTAGGATAGTCTCTTCTGGGTGATCCAAACTGCTTCTGGGCAATCTCTTCTGAGGTTGATCAGCAGCTGTTGAAGGATTTCTAGCATTTCTCCTTTCAGACGTTGAAGGAATGTCTGTGTTGAGAGCTTCTGATGACTTGTCTTCAGAACCTGCAAATTCAATTTCTATACCTGCAAGATTTTCATTCTGCTTTGACTTTTCAGAGTCAAGCTTGTCATCAAAACGAACACTGATTGATTCTTCCATAATCTGTGTTTCTGTATTGTATACTCTGTACCCTCTTGAGCGTTCAGAGTATCCTAACATAATACACTTCTGTGCCTTAGAATCAAACTTGTTCAAATAATTCTTTGTATTTAACATAAAGCAAGTACATCCAAATGGATGAAAATACGAAATGTTGGGCTTTCTGTTCTTCCACAATTCATATGGAGTCTTTTCCAGAATAGGTCTTATTGAGATTCTATTCTGAATGTAGCACGCTGTGTTTATTGCCTCTGCCCAGAAAGTCTTAGCAACGTTTGTCTCATTGATCATGGTTCTGGCCATTTCTTGCAATGTTCTGTTCTTTCGTTCTACAACTCCATTTTGTTGGGGAGTTCTAGGACAAGAGAAATCATGCAGAATGCCTTTGTCATTAAAGAATGACTCAAAATCTTTATTTTCAAATTCTCCACCATGATCACTTCTGACTTTAACGATTCTAAGATCTTTTTCATTCTGAACTTGGTTACAGAAGGTAACAAACACAGAGTGTGACTCGTCCTTGTGTCTTAAGAACTTTACCCATGTCCATCTGCTATAGTCATCTACGATTACTAACCCATACTTCTTACCACTGACTGAAGCAGTTTTAACTGGTCCAAATAAGTCAATGTGCAGAAGTTCTAATGGCTTAGAGGTAGAAACAACATTTTTGGATTTAAAAGAAGGTTTTGCAAATTTGCCTTTCTGACATGCTTCACACAGAGCATCTGAATTGAACTTCAAATTTGGAAGTCCTCTGACCAGATTGAGTTTGTTAATCTGAGATATTCTTCTCATACTAACATGCCCCAATCTTCTGTGCCAGATCCACTGCTCGTTGTTAACAGACAGAAGACATTTTACGTTCTGACTCTTTAGTTCAGAAAGTTTGATTTTGTAAATGTTGTTTTTCCTCTTTCCATTAAACAGGATAGTCCCATCTTTCTGACTAACAGCTTTACATGATTTTTGATTAAAGATTATATCATAACCGTTATCACTTAATTGACTTATGGATAACAGATTATGCATCAATCCATCTACAAGCAGAACATTATTAATAGAGGGAAGATTTCCGTTACCTACAGTTCCAGAGCCAATTATATTTCCCCTCTGATTGCCTCCAAAGCCAACGTGGCCTCCAGGCTTAAGTTCCAGGCTTTGGAACATATGCCTTCTTCCCGTCATGTGTCGTGAGCAGCCAGAGTCCAGGTACCATGACTGGTGTTTCTGACTTGCTGCTAAAGATATCTGCAACATGTATTATTTTATCCTTAGGTACCCAGATCTTCTTGGGTCCTGATTTGTTAGTTTTACCAAAACTCTGGTTGAATTTTGGTTTCACAGAGTGCTTACTACTAGTATATTTGATGTCATGTGTGTGACCATACACAAAGTGTGAATTTAGAGGAGTGTGTTTAATGGTTAAATCCATGACATTTTTAGGTGTAGGAACCTTACCTAGGTATCCTATTCCTTTCCTGCCGTTTCTGCTAACTCCATAGATCATTGAAGCCATTCTGCTTCTATCTATGCTTTTAGCAAGGAACTTCTGGAAACTGTGATCATACTCCTTGATGATCTCATCAGCGTTGCTGGGAGTTTCAGAAATTGGTTCCTTCTGAGAGTTTTGTAAAGAGTTTTCTAATTTTGAAATTTTATCTCTCAGCTCAGAGTTTTCCAATTTGAGACTCTCAGACTTATTAGAGTCAGATTCAAGATTCCTTTTCAGGTCTATGAATTTAGCTCTAATCTGCTGATAACGTTCCAGAATTTCATTGAGGCTTTCAGCAAGTTCAGCCTTTGTAAAATTAACAGCGAAGTTAGGGAATACCTCTTCTGTGTCTGATTCTGAGTCTGATTCAGAAGCTTCACTATCATCTGGAATGTTAGCCATGAGCGCTATGTTTGCCCTTTCATCATCTGATTCTGAGTCAGCTTCAGACGAGTCAGAGTCATCCCATGTGGCCATGAGACTTTTCTTCTTCTCTCTTCCAAACTTCTTTTTGGGCTTTTCCCTCTGAAGCTTTGGGCAGTCACTCTTGTAGTGTCCTTGCTCATTGCACTCGTAGCAGATGATGTCTTTTGTGTTTGGCTTCTTGCTACCGGAGGAGCCTTCAGATCTTCTGTATCCAGAGGAAGAATCTGTCCTTCTGTATCTGGAAGAAGACTCGTTCTGATCAGATCTTCTGGGATTCCTGAACTTCCTTTGTCTTTGCTTCCACAGTTGATTTACTCTTCTGGAGAGAAGGGAAAGTTCGTCTTCTTCTGATGAGGATCCATCAGATGTTTCTTCAACTGCCTGCAAAACTTTAGATTCAGATTTTCTGTTAGATTTTAAAGCTAAAGGCTTACCTTGCTTCTGAGGCTCGTCAGCTTCTAGCTCTATCTCATGACTTCTGAGGGAGCTTATAAGTTCCTCCAGAGTGATTTTGTTGAGATCTTTTGCTAGCTTCAGAGCAGTAACCATAGGCCTCCACTGCTTGGGTAAACTTCTGATTATCTTCTTGACATGGTCAGCAGTAGAGTATCCTTTGTCCAGAACTTTGAGACCAGCTACCAGAATCTGGAATCTAGAGAACATAGTTTCAATGGATTCAGATTCTTCCATTTTGAACGCCTCATACTTCTGAATGAGCGCCAGAGCTTTTGTTTCTTTGACTTGAACGTTGCCCTCATGCGTCATTCTGAGAGAATCAAAGATGTTCTTAGCTGTATCTCTGTTGGAGATCTTTTCATACTCTGTATAGGAGATGGCACTGAGGAGGATGGTTCTGGCCTTATGGTGATTCTTGAAGTCACACTTTTGTTGATCAGTCATTGATTTTCTTTCAATCTTCTGACCAGTTGCATTCACAGAGTGCGTGTATCCATCTGTCACCATATCCCACAGATCAGCATCATGTGCTAGAAAGAAGCTTTCAATTCTGTCTTTCCAGTAATCAAAGTTTTCTCCATCAAAGACTGGAGGTTTGCCGCTGAATCTGTCTCTGTCCTCATTGGTGTCATTGCTGAAATGAGAGTTGTTTCCTGCCATTGTGTTTTTCTGACGCTGGATCTTGTACTGACACGGTTAAGTGTTTTAGCTCAGAACCAGGCGCTCTGATACCAATTGAAGGGGTGAAAAACACAAGAAGGGGGGTTGAATTGTAAAACTGAAATCTTAAAGCAATTGACAAGATATTTTTATCCTGGTTCGTTTGATCTCAAACTACTCCAGTCCACCCGTCAAGGTGATTTCGCCTCTCTCCAACGAGGTCTTAATTCACTATATTCAACTGAATACAAATCTGCTTTAACAACTGCTAAAGCCTTCTTGATTCAAACCACAATCCGGTTTGTCAAGGCAACACTTTCTTACAAAGGTATAAAACAATGTGTGTGAATGTTTTCTACAAAACTTTATCACAACTGTGATGTATACACAAATTAAGCTTAGAAACTTAGATTGCTAAACACTAATGGAGTATCAGAGTTTGTGGTTTAGCAAAACTGGTAGATGAAGATTATTGTTCAGCTTTGTGCGTGTAGAGAATTGGAGAGCATTAGCCATTATAATCTTCGAAGCCTTGTTTATATAGCACTTGAGAAGATGAACGTTGAATGCAAATATTCTTGATTCAATGCTAATAACAAGCTTTCCTTTTTGAGCAGATCTTGTCTAGAATGATGCCGTTGGAATTAATTAGCGTTCAATGCACAGTACCGTTGCTTCTTCAATGCACGTTCTGGCTTGGCTCATTCTGATTCTGCTTCGCTGCTGATGAACTATTTGTTTCTGTATCAGAGTGTTTACGCGCAGTTCTGTTCATCAAGCTTCAGCATATACAAGAGTTGATCATCTGATCTTGACGTTCTGATTCAGCAACTTCTGATGCTGGTGTATCAAATCAAATTCTGATTCTGAAGAAGTGATCTTGCTTATTTCAATCAGCGTATCTGCAAGTCAGAGCATGGTAATTTTAGGTAGCATATAGTTCAAACATGAAACATATAAATACTATATCTTTTCACTTTGTTATCATCAAAACTTAAATATAGGGTACTAGATTCAAACATTGTTCTAACACAGTAACATTTCTGGAACAAGCAAGATTACCCGTAGTGGTAGAATCTTCTCTCCAGAGATTGCCCCTCCAAAGGCAGTCTTTGGACCCGTGGCCATTCCGAAAATTACCTCTGCACCAGTGATTGTACCTGCAAGCGCACCTGCCGACAAAGACAATACAATCCCTATCCCTACTTCCACTGCTGAGAATAAAGGAAAAAACATTCGAGAAGAGCCTGTCCGGACGAAGGCTCGATCACTAGCTATCCCCGAAACATCCAAGAAGGAAATGGAAGAAATCCTAAGGATAATAAAGAAGAGTGATTATGATGTGATTGAACAATTGGGGCAAACCCCCTCCAAGATCTCCATGTTAGCATTGTTGTTGTGCTCTGAGGCACATGCAAAAGCTCTGGTAAAATTTCTGAAGACAACTCATGTGCCGCAAGAGACGTCTACGGACCAATTCCAAGAGTGTGTGGCCAGTTTGACAGCTGATAATGGCCTGGGTTTCTTAGATGCTGACTTGACACCCAAAGGGAGAAAACACAACGAGGCATTACATGTCTCAGTGGAGTGTAGAGGAAAAACCCTAGCCCATGTCTTGGTGGACACGGGATCGTCTTTAAACGTATTACCAAAGAAAGCCCTTGATAGATTAGATTGCGAGGGGCTGACATTAAAACCCAGTAATATAATTGTGAGAGCATTTGATGGCTCGAAGAGGATGGTCCATGTGGAGGTAGACATCCCGATAAAGGTGGGGACTAAGACTTTCAATTCAACCTTCTATGTGATGGACATCCGTCCCTCTTACTCTTGCCTGTTAGGACGACCTTGGATCCACAATGCCGGTGCTGTCACCTCCACATTACATCAGATGCTGAAGTACCCTATCCAAGGAAAGATCATAACTGTCCACGGGGAAGAGGAGTACATGATTAGTCATCTGAATTCTTTCCGATATGTGTAATTGGATGGCGAGTTCATTGAAACCCCTTTCTAACATTTTGAAGAAGTCTCTCAAGAAGTGGCGGTAACCAAGGCGGTATCCTCAATTCCTATGATCATAAGACCTCCACTTCGGATGTCATCTCTAAAGGACACAAAGGCAGTAGTGGAAGAGGGAGGATGCACCATCTGGGGGCAGCTTCTAGACATTCAGTACAAATCAAACAAGTTTGGCTTGGGGCTTACTTCAACTGCTCAGAAGGCTGTGTGCCGCGCCCGTACCGAAGGGCCACCTGTGAAGATTAGTAACCAAGGGGTCAATGCAGTGGAGGACAGTGAAGAAGATGGCAACTTGGAAGATTGGATATTTCCTACTGTCAGCGGAGGACTTCGCAACTGGGAAGCCAAAGACTTTGTCCCGATAACTTTCATATCTCAGTAATCTATCTTTTACATTTCTGTTGGACTTGTAATATTCACAAACAATTCGTACATTTTCAACCTTGTGTCTTACCCGAGGCACAATGGTCCATTTGTAAGGGTTTTTATTTCATCTTCATATGACATTCAATGAATCATGGACGCTTTTCCACATACAAATCTCTTGTGCTCATTGTCTTTCTTTTACATTTTATTGTTTTAAGATGGCTATACCCTTACACACACCCACACTCACAAATGCATGTACCCCTTCATTCCGGATCCCATGGGTAACGATATTGCTATAGCCTTCAGTGACTCTGAAGATCTATTCTACCAAGCCGAATACGAAGGTGAGGAAGATTGTGAGGTGCCAGGGGAATTGGCCAGACTACTACAACAAGAGGAAAGAGCTATTCAGCCTCATGAGGAGCTGTTAGATACAATTAATTTAGGTACCGAGGAAGATAAAAAGGAAATCAAAGTGGGTGCCAATCTAGAGCCGAGTGTCAAGGAGCGTCTTTTTCAGCTATTGCATGATTATGTTGAGATCTTTTCCTGGTCATATGAGGACATGCCAGGACTCGATACAGACATCGTGGTACATCGTCTACCCACAAGAGAAGATTGTCCACCAGTGAAACAAAAAGTACGCCGTATGAGACCTGACATGTCAGAGAAGATCAAAGCGGAAGTCATGAAACAGTTCAATGCTGGATTTATGGCTGTTACTTCCTATCCTCAATGGGTTGCCAACATTGTTCCCGTGCCTAAAAAGGACGGAAAAGTAAGAATGTGCGTGGACTATAGAGATTTAAACAGGGCCAACCCTAAAGATGATTTTCCACTCCCACACATCGACATCCTGGTTGACAATACAGCCCAGCACAAAGTATTTTCTTTCATGGACGGATTCTCAGGCTATAACCAGATCAAAATGGCACCTGAAGACATGGAGAAAACTACATTTGTCACACAGTGGGGTACGTTATGCTACAAAGTGATGCCATTCGGACTGAAGAATGCCGGGGCAACCTATCAACGTGCCATGGTAGCTTTGTTTCATGATATGATACAATATGAGATAGAGGTCTACGTAGATGACATGATGGCCCGATCACAAACTGAAGAAAAACACCTTGATCACTTGCAAAAGCTGTTTGTCAGATTGAAGGAGTACAAACTAAGGTTGAACCCGAACAAGTTCACATTCGGAGTCTGGTCCAGTAAAATCTTAGGTTTCATTGTCAGCAACAAAGGCATCGAGGTTGATCCTGCCAAGGTTAAAGCGATACAAGAAATGCATGCTCCTTGTACTGAGAAGGAAGTCAGAGGATTTTTGGGACGCCTGAACTATATTGCCAGATTCATTTCTAACCTAACCTCTACTTGTGAACCAATCTTCAAGCTGTTGAAGAAAGATCAAGTAGTCAGATGGAATGATGAATGTCAGATTGCTTTTGACAAAATCAAATAGTATTTATAAGAGCCTCCTGTCTTGATCCCACCAGTCGAGGGAAGACCACTGATCATGTATCTGACCTTTTTAGAGAACTCAATGGGGTGTGTATTGGGGAAACATGACGAGTCTGGCCGAAAAGAGCACATTATTTACTACCTGAGAAAAAAGTTTACCGACTGTGAAACCAGATATTCACTGCTCGAGAAAACTTGCTACGCTCTGGTATGGGCTGCTCGCCGGCTAAGATAGTATATGTTGACTCATACCACTTTGCTGATATCTAAGATGGATCCGATAAAGTACATCTTTGAGAAGCCTGCTCTGTCTGGGAGGATAGCTAGATGGCAGATGATCCTAACAGAATATGATATACAGTACACGACCCAAAAATCAATAAAGGGCAGTGTGCTAGCTGACCATCTTGCTCATCAAGCTGTAGAGGATTATCAGTCCATGAAGTTTGAATTCCCGGATGAAGACATCATGACATTAGACAACTGTGAAGAAAACAGACCATATGACGGACCTGGACAAGGATCCCAATGGACCCTGTTCTTTGTTGGGGGCATCCAATGCACTTGGTAATGGTATCGGCGTTGTACTCGTATCTCCAGAAGGGTTTCATACTCCCTTTACTTCCAGACTTTGCTTCAACTGTACGAACAACATTGCGGAATACGAAGCATGCATCTTTGGTCTCAAGGCTGCCATAGACTTGGGAATCAAATATTTGGTTGTGTTTGGGGATTTAGCTTTGGTCATCAGTCAGATCAAAGGAGAATGGGACACTAAACATCCAAACCTTATCCCTTACAAAGAACATGTTTTGACATTGTTACCATATTTCGAGCAGATTACCTTCGAGCATTTCCCGCGAGAAGAAAATCAGCTAGCAGATGCTCTAGCCACAATGTCATCTATGTTTAAACTTAATTGGGATAACGAGGCTCCCCAGATCACCATTGAACGAATGGACGAACCAACACACTGTCACGAGATTAATACTGAAGAAGTAGTGGACCAGCCTTGGTTTCACGAAGTCAAAAGGTATCTCGAGGCTCAGGAATATCCGAAAGAAGTTTCAATTAATGATAAAAAGTTCCTAAGGAGATTCTCCGCTAAGTTCTTCCTAAGTAATGGCATCCTGTACAAACGTAATCATGATTCTATTCTGCTCTGTTGTGTGGATAAGATTGAAGCTGAAAAGATCATGGCTGAATTACATGAAGGTACCTTTGGCACTCACTCTAGTGGGCATACGATGGCGAAGAAAATCCTACGGGCAGGCTATTATTGGTCTACCATGGAAGCAAACTGCTATCGACACTCTTGGACCTGTCATAGTGTCAAATCTATGCAGATAAGGTGCACGTACCTCTGGTTCCTCTAAATGTCTTAACAGCTCCTTGGCCCTTTGCTATGTGGGGAATCGATATGATTGGGGAGATCAAGCCTACAGCCTCCAATGGACACCGCTTCAGTCTAGTGGCCATTGATTATTTCACAAAGTGGGTCGAAGCAGCTTCCTTCGCATCCGTTACTAAGAATGTTGTTGCCCGCTTCATCAAACAAAATCTCATTTGTCGATACGGTATCCCAGAAAGGATCATCACTGATAATGGTATGAACCTTAACAATACTATGATCACCGCCATGTGCGAGCAGTTCAAGATTCAACACCACAATCCATCCCCCTATCGGCCAAAGATGAATGGTGCAGTCGAAGCTGCTAATAAAAACATTAAAAAGATCATACAGAAAATGATAGTCACCTACAAGGACTGACATGAAATGCTACCGTTTGCTCTCCACGGGTACCGTACCACGGCTCGCACATCAACTGGGGCAACACCCTATTCTTTGGTTTATGGCATGGAGGTTGTTCTACCTATTGAGGTTCAGATCCCCTCTTTAAGAATCATGAAGGATGCATGTTTGAGTGAGGATGATTGGATTCAAACCCGACTTGATCAGTTGAACTTAATTGATGAAAAAATACTTACTGCTGTTTGCCATGGTCAGACATATCAAAAGCGGATGATCAAAGCTTTCAACAAGAAGGTGAGACGCCAAGTATATCAAGTAGGAGATCTAGTGATCAAGCGCATCATCTTGCCACAAAGTGATCCCAGGGGCAAATGGACTTCTACCTATGAAGGACCATTTGTAATCAAGAACATCTTTTCTGGTGCGGCAATGATCTTAACCACCATGGATGGCGACGACCTGCCACACCCTGCGAACGCAGACATAGTCAAAAGATACTACGTATAAGAGACCCGCTAGGTTGACACACTTAGGCAAAACAAGGGCATCCCAGCGAACCAAAAGGTTCGGGCAAAAATTAGGGATAAAATAAAAAATATTTACACCCGACAAGTTGAAAACCCGAAAGGGAGACTTGGGGAAAAAAGGATTTCCCAGTGGATCGAAAACCTGAAAGGGCGGTCCAGGAAAAAGTTAGGGAATTAAAGCGTATGGCTATGTCTCGTCTGATCACTTTAAGGACAATCTCTTCACAGACAAACTCAGTTTCTGATCAATTCAATCATTTTCGGACGAAGCGACAAATGGACAAGATATCCGGAGATATGAAGGCTATAGAAGAATGGGAACCCCATGGGATTATCACACATAGATATCTTTCTTTGTATAAATTTTTCTTATTTTCATGACACCATCCTCTTACTAGGATGTCTGTCTCCTTTGTACAAAATACTTATTCAAAGTAAATACAAAGATATCTCTTTAAAGTACAAAAAACTATTTGTCCTTTTCTTTTTACACTTGTGTTTTATTTGCAAAAACATCCAATGATTTATTAATGAACATATGCATTTGAGCATAATTACTGTTTACAAATAAACGAAATGAAAAAAAACAGTTACTGACAGGTTAAAAGAATAGGAAAACGTCTTTAGGCTATTCCATGAGCAATCCCTACAGTACATCATTAAGATCCCCAGTGGAGCCAAAACTTCAAACTATTAATCCCCAGTTGGAAACCATTCAGTTTCTCCAAATTCCCCAGCAAGTTATCTTGAAGCCCGAAAATCAACCGGATAACAGTTAACTTCTGTTTCTCCCCAACCTGATAATTCCCCAATAGAATGGTAGACGATAGAAACTCCCGAACTTTTTCCAAACAGGAATAAGTTTTCTTCCCCACAAAGTTTTTATTAGTTCCCAGTAGAAGTCATAAAAATTCTCTGGATTCCCCAAGCAGATTCCTCAAGAAGTATATGGCATTACTCTCACAACAGAATTTTTGTCAAATATTCCAACTTCAAGACACGAAGAATCCATATATCCTCAGCAGCAGTCAAGGATTTATCTTCCTCAGTAATACAGCAAATCAACTTACATGCACATACATTACATCCATATATCATAAACATTGATAAAGTACATATATTGCATCATACATTTCATGCAACATAACTTTGTGCTTCAGCTAACATTTTACCCTTTTCAGGATAAGATTAACAACTACCATTAAACAAAATACAATCATGATACAGTACAGATACGCTCCAGATACGGATGTTGTTCTGTTACTCATTCAGATTCATCATTCAGATACAGCTCATATACGCTCCAAATACGGATGCCCTTCTGATACTCATTCAGATCTCAACATTAAGATACAATTCAGATACACTCCAGATACGGATGCCATTCTGTTACTCATTCAGATTCATCATTCAGATACGCTCCAGACAAGGATGCCATTCTGTTACTCATTCAAGATTCATCTTTCAAGATACAGTACAGATACACTCCAGACACAGAAGTCATTATGTTACTCATTCAGATTCAAGTTCAGATACGCTCCAGACATGGATGCCATCCTGATACTTATTCAGATTCCAAGTTCATGATACAGTTCAGATACGCTCCAGACAAGGATGCCATTCTGATACTCATTCAGATCTCAACTTCAGATACAGTACAGATACACTCCAGATACTGATACCATTCTGTTACTCATTCAGATTCATGTTTCAGATACAGTACAGATACGCTCCAGACACAGATGCCATTCTGTCGCTTATTCAGATTTCAACTTCAGATACAGTTCAGATACGCTCCAGACACGGATGCCATTCTGTTACTCATTCAAATTCATCATTCAGATACAGTTCAGATACGCTCCAGATACGGACACCGTTCTGTTACTCATTCAGATTCATCTTTCAGATACAATACGGATACACTCCAGATACAGATGCCATTCTGTCGCTTATTCATATTTCAACTTCAGATACAGTTCAGATACGCTTAAGACACGGGTTCCATTATATCACTTATTCAGATTCAGGATCAGATACAACTTAGATACGTTCCAGATACGGACACCATTCTGATGCTTATTCTTTTGATTTACAACAAACATTCTTGGATGGCATCTACAAGCCCATCTCCAACAATATTCTATCACCTCTCCAAATGGCATCTTTAAGGCCATTCCCTCAATTACACTTTGTCGAGTACAAATTTATGGGCACTCTAGTGTCCAATCATCTTTTACCTTCGAGTCACGAACGACAAAACTCGCCAATCTAACTCTTCAGGTCCAAGAAGATTGAACAGGGGCAGCTGTTGTACCCCAAAATTTTCCCTCTCATTTATCAAGACTTTTCTCACAAGACTTCTGGACTCAAGACAAGATTAGGGTTTGGTCAGCTCAAGACACCTCATCTTGCATTGATAACACAAAATCAGGGTTTGAGTTTGCACAAGGATTTTTGGATCACCAATGCTTCATGTGACTTTCATACATCATTTTGGACCCATAAGATTTCTCATGATAAGTTTCAAGCCTTGAACCACATTTTTGATCAGTCAATTGGATATTTGACCTAAAAATCAGCTGTATTGGGGAAAAAGTCAACCATGGCCAATTTACAGTCAAACTTCATAATTTTTTATCCACATCAACATTCTAGACTCATATGTATCATTTGATCAAGTTTGGATCACAACTCCTCAAGAAATTTGATCAAATCATCAAAAGGGCAAAATGGTCAAAATTAGGGTTTTGACTGAGAAAGGGAAATTTCTGATTTTTTAACCTAGCCAATGACCAATTGGGTTCAAGCATGATTTCAAGGAATCAATAGTATCATCTTGACCTAACTACATGGTTCAAAAGATCTCAAGTTCATTGGATTGACAGATGAAATTTGCAGTCAACTGATCAAAAGTCAACTGTATACTGAAAAGTCAAACTTTGACTTTTTGGTTAAAATCAAGTACCAAGGGTCATAATTCATCAAGATATGTCAAAACATGAAGCTTGTTCATCAAGAAAACCAAATTTGAAAATTAGGGTTTTAATTTGAAAATTTTCATAACTTAGAATTTTTCTAAGTATAAAAATTTTCTTATTTTTTCTCAACTTTTCACCACTTTTTCACCATGATGCATTTTGACTCAAGGAAAGTTCCAAACAGGAAAGTTGCAGTTCTCCATGAAATCTACAACTTTTCTTCACAAAAATTTCCCTAAAGATGCTTGGATCTCAATTTATGAATTTGTGAATACATGCTCATGAACTTCTTAACTTAGTGAAATTTTGCCCTAATTTAGGCAGGTTTTAGACCCAACTTCATGCCAACTTTTCACCTAGTTCCAAGAGGTATCTCAAAATGAATTTCCAATATGGATTATAGAGCACATTGCAAGATTTCCAAAATGTCCAGGAACTCTCCAAGATCATTTTTTAGTAGGGAGAATCAAAGAAGGGAAGTTGGCATTTTCTCACTTTTTGTTCAAGTCATTTTCACATAGCATCAAGTTGCAAATCAAATCTATGCTGGTTATATCTTGCTTTACAAGTCCTAAGCTTGCTATACACTCCATAATTAAATGCATACTCAGAAGCTAAAGCCTTTATCCTTGCTTTTGAAGCTTTACACAAGTTGTATTTCCATTTTGGGCAAAAAGGTTACAATGCCATTTTCATAAAGATGAACTTTTGCAACTTTATCAATCTTGAGCATTGAACCTGTCCCCTTGATGCATACAAACCACACAGGTCTCAAGCAAGTTGTACAAGCTAATACCAACCCTAAGCAAGCTGATACAAGCATGTGAAGCATGGGTCTTGTCACTTTGCTTCAAGTATAAGAAAATGGGCAAAAAGGCTAACATTGATAGATCTGTTGGGAATCTGACTTTGGATCACTTCTATACAAATATACAAACTTTGTCCAAAGCATAACATGCTTGGCTTGCATCTAGAACTCACTAAAACTGAAAAATACCACAAAAATGCCCAAACTCACAGTTTTCTGCAAAAGCACAACCAACTCTCATTTGGCTCGTGCGTTTTGTGTTTAATCACTTCAAACATCTTATTCACTTGATACCTAGCCAATCCAAGCCATCACCTTGGTTCTGTAACCCCTGTTTCAGCATTTTCCATTTTCAACTTGGAAGCTTGCAGTTGGACTTGGTCAGAGAGTTCCAGCCATCCTCAGAGCCAGATAAGCATTGGAATAGGTTCAGGGAAGTTCAAGGAAGCTTAAACAATCACCAGGCCTCCATTAAAGTCTCTACTTTGCCCTATTCGATTCCAGCTGAAGAAGGTATTTTCTTAAACTCTATCTCTGTAAATAGGCAACCTCAAGCCAAGATTTGTGAAGGAAAAATGTAGTCCTTATCCTAGCAAAGCTGTACATACCATTACTTTACATTTATATTACTTGTGCTAAGAGAATTTGAAGATTGAAAACTCTGAAAAAGTTAGGTCACGAATTAGGGATTCAAAATTTCTCTTTGATCTTTAAGAGTTAGGTTACATAATTTATATGGTTGGAATCGTGAGCTCAAATGCCACATTTTTCATGTTATGAGTTTTTGTTTTTATGCAAGCATAAGCAAGTTACAGGTTTGAACATGGAAGCGTGTGAAGGAGAGAATGAAGGACAAGGATGAAGTGCTTCTGGGCTTTTTGGCGCCTTGGCCTTTTTGTTTTTGCTATTTGCATCCCTTGACTTGCTATTACACCCCCCGTGGCTAACTTTTTATATTTTTGCATTTTTCTTCATATTTTTATATTTAATACTTTTATTTATTTTTCTTAATGATAAAAAATAGTAAAAAATGATTTCTTTATTTTCACACTTTTTTTTTATAATTATTTTCTCACATGAAAATTAGTTTATTTTGATAAATAGAGTTTATTTTCTTAAATAGCTTATAAATAATTAAAAATACTTAATAATTTTTATTATACATTTTATACTTACAAATACCATTTTTTTACACATATTTAATTTTTTGATATTTACATATAATATTATTTATTATTTTCTTATACAAAAAATGTACAAAATAATAATATGAAACATGTATTTTCTTTTAATTGAAAATTAGGGTTTCACCCCTTTCAAAAAGAATTAATTATTTTTCCTTATTTTTAGGTTTAAGTTAAATATTTCTTTTATACAAAAACAAAACATAAAACATTTTTCTAACATGAACATATAGCATTGCATTTTAAATATTTGTCTTATTTATTTAAATTCGCGTATATTAGATTTGGTTGTAATAATATATTTAGTTTTATATTTGTGCAAAATCCCCATTCAAACTTGTATTCCCCCCTCCCATAAAAATTGTTGTAATAGCTTAGTATATTTACATTACGCAATTTATCGCTCTATATACCATGATTAGTAATTAGGGTTTACATG